>NQII01006948.1:13889-112675 GCA_002778355.1 Clitarchus hookeri | reverse complement strand
CGACATGGTAACCTATTTCCAAATGCAGTGATGTGCATCACCACAGGACCATCAAATTGCAGGATAACCTGCATCGTACTGAGCCTGCTTGAAGAAAAGAATGGCCCTCGGTTCAAGAACGTGCATCTATATTCAAAATCGCCCCAAAAACCTAAATACCAACGACTGACACGAGTATTGCAAACTGTGGATGGAGTGGACTATTGCCCTTGCAGCGATAATGAAGCCATTGTGCCTCCAAGCAAAGCATTAGCAAACACGATATTTGTCTTCGATGGCATTGCCTGGGATAAACAAACTTGTATTCAAGAGTACTTTAGCATGGAATGCCATGCAAATGTGGACTGCATATACCTAAGCCAGACATATTCGCACATATCCAAACAGCTGCTTTGCGAAAATGAAAAAATGTTGGTGCTGTTTTGCATGGAAGATATGAATTTGCTGCATGTTTATGATGATCATGTGAATACAGACATATTTCTATCCGATTTCTAGAGTCGGTATGGCTTGTGCTAGAAAGAGAAAACAAGATTTTTGGCGATTGTTAACCATGGCCCCTATATAATTGGAGGTACTGACCGGGATTCTATCAGCTCATCGCCGATTGTCGAGAATGAGTTACAGCATATCAAAATTCGGGTAAAGTAGCCTTAAATGGTTTCTTGACGAAGACAATAATGGAGAATGACTCGTACCAAGAAACGATGGAACTTTTGTTTCTGGTTGAAGAATAATTCGAAATGCCGAAATTGCGCAGTATGTTTACCGAACAAAACACATTCTTTTATAATCACCTGACCAAACTTGGGGCGAAGAAGAAGCATGTGAAGATGGAGATCGTCCTCGATATGGTAGCCATGGACAAGCACATAACGAGTGTTCAAAGCCAAATTATCGTCATATTGAATGAGACGTATGTGCAAAATGAAGAGAATCTGAAAAACCAGGAAGGATATATGACACATACATTCACGACCTCGATTTCCCACCTCGCCAAGAAAATGGATATTTAAAATTACAGCAGGGACATACTGGGTGCCTGCAGCGAACGCCTGGCTAGATCGAAAGAATTTTGGCAGTTACACAAAACTAAACCTATAAAAGAAAGCGACAGTAACAATTTTTATTCAGTGCGATGTCGGATATTGCCAGTGACCAGAATCGGACGATAGTCTGTTCACTCGAAGTATTTTCTCACCAAGAGAGTCAAAATTTAATGTGACCTTATAAACGATGAAATTTTTATGCCCATTACTCGTCTCGTAGTGCTCAGGGAGAGCGATGAAGCACATATAGTCGTGAAGACTGAAATCGACGATACTGCTGAGCCTATGAAGAAGCGAAGACATGATGGTGTACAGTCAGATCAGGACGATGTAACATATGAGGATTTGCAACACAAGAGAAAAGTATGGAAGAAACACGCAAACCAATTGCTTTGGTTCGTCGCTACCTACGATGGTACACACATCGTAATGATACAACATACAGTATATACAGGTATAACGATGACTGGTTCCTCGGTACTGATGAAATAATTTATACCATGTGGGATCACCCGGGTTGGCGATTACAAGACACTTCTAACCCCCGGGCCTTACGAACTTATATTTCGCAGGAAGCCCAGAGAGTTTACAGAATCCGGTCTGCTGGAATACAAGACTTTGCTCGAACTCACACGTGCACTTTACCAAGATAACAATCCTGCGACAGGTGTTTGTAAAAACGAAGATTACGAAAAAATCAACATTCTCGCAGACCTCTTCAATGGCCTAGCACTGAAAAACTGCGAAGGTTTGAAGAAGATAGACAGCGATAAGAACACTGACTACATATTCCGGGTCGACCCGAATGAGCTGGTCGATAGGTTGCAACTACTGCTAGCTTTCTAAAGGGTTGGAAATTACTCCCGCATTAACGAGATAATTTCAATAATCGAAGAACTGAACTAGGGAGGCTACATTGAATGGGTCGATTAGGAATCGCCAATGAACTGCACTCTGCGAGTTGCAACTACCATCGCCGCAAGGTCGTGATATGTGGGATGAACGACGTGTTTCAAGCCGACCATGTCGAGGTGATACCGTATGCTCGGGTCAACAAGGGCTACAAATACATGCTGACCACTATCGATGCATATATCAAATTCACCTGGGCCAGGCCTGTGAAGTCGAAGAATGCACATGATGTCACTGAGGCTATGGCTGACGTATTGCATGAAAGATGCATTCCGACTAATCTGAAAACCGACCAGGGCAAGGAATTCTACAATGCAAAGGTCAAGGCCCTGATAAAGAAAGATTACATAAATAATTATTCCACATACACAATCTCAAAGCTTCTATCGTCAAGAGGTTCAACAGGAATCTGAAGGGAAAAATGTGGAGCCATTTCACTGCAAATGGCAACTACAAGTAATTGGATATACACCGAAAACCCGTCGTTCGCGAGTACAATTCTACCATTCATTCTACCACTCGCATGAAGCTCGAAGACATGAAAGATGACTCCCTGCTTCGAACCTTGTAGGTTGACATGAAAAAGAGGGACACATGCAAGCCTAACGCCAAGGTTGGCGACCTGGTGCGCATCTGCAAACAGAAAGGCATCTTCAATAAAGAGTTCACAGCGAATTGGAGCCCCGAAATTTATCATGTGCTACGTATATGCAACTATGCTCCTAGGACCTACTTTCTCGAGGATCTGAATTATGTTCCCACCCATGGTGGTTTCTACACAGAGGAGATCCTGTCTACAAAGTTTCCAGATGTGTATTTGGTCGAGAATATGCTGAAACGGCATTATGCATGGTCGTATATCAAGTTTTGTTTCCCAGCCTGCTACAATTCCTGGGTCGACGATGCGGACATCGAGCCGTGAACACAGAATATTGCATTTAATAAACCTGTGTATATGTGCTTTCTCATTTTGTACATTACCAAATAAAACTAGTTTAAAAAATAATATTTTATGTTTTTCTTATTTTGAAAACTCTTTTGCTTTATATAAAAAGTTTTTTCAAATTAAAGTACATTAAAAAATAAAACAAAAAAATTAAACATGACAGTTTACGTACTTTGCAGGAATGGTCCTTGTCACCATTCGGTACAGGCCGACAGCAGGCAGCATAATCGAGAAATTAACGCCTTCTATATGTTGAAAATGCAATCCAGTATGGAGGGCGGCGACAGCATCACCTATATGTTAAAAACATAAACAAATATGGCTGCCACCTGGTGACTATACAGACAGCTCGCCCGATGGTGATATTGAATATTGATACACTAGCGCCACTTAGGTAATATACAAGTAAACATATGAAATCAAAGATGGTAGCCTCCTGAAATGTATAAACAAATGACAAATTAGAAAATCAATACGGCTTCATACGACGAAATGAGTAATGGTGAGAGGGTGGAGGCCTGACGACTAATTAACCAATGAGAGGCATTTGTAGAGGAAGGGAATGTGAAGACATTGTAATTGATTGGTGGGGGGTCATTCGTCAGCTGGACATGGTGATAGGGGACCTCTGTAAATGTAAGTTTTTTAAATTAAATTTTTTATATACATTTTTACTAAATTCTAAATAAGTTTTAAATAATTTTTTAATAATATTTTTAAATAATTTGTAATAATATTTTTTAAATAATTATTTAAATAATATTTGATAATATATTTTTATACAATTTTTGGGATTTTCTGGATTTTTAAGTTAGGTCACCAGGGCAATGTGAAAGGTCAAGATCAAGGTCAAGGTTACCGACATCCAACATGGTGGACAATATGGCCGTCGGGGGACAGTAATGACCGAGTATGAACAGTTCCGACGCTCCGCGCCCCCATGGCCTTGTGCCGAAACTTACTTTCTCATTGTAGTAACCGTAACAATTGCTGCGTTGCGTCCGCACAGTGGACATTGCCTTTAAAGGGCTGTCTCTACAAGCTTAACTTCTAAAAATTACCTCTCTTCCTTCATATGTAAAAGAAACAAAACATATGTTACATAAATAGTGCGATAGTGGGTAGCGAATCTCGGAAAGGAGTCGTGCAGACGGTAACTGCGGGCCGTAGGGAACGAACCTTAGGGTGAGATAGCGTAATGGCGACCTGCGCAGTTAATTGCATGATGGGGGGGGGGGCAGCATCGCTATGGCTTCCACTTGGCAAGGTTTCCGGGCCTTGAGGGGCAGTTGCGAGTGGGTAACTGGGCCACCAGGCATCGCACGAACCCTCTGCTTTCTCTTATTACCCCCTGGCGCAATCGGCCTCTCCCATCGCGACCATAACTGGGCTGTGCTATGAGACCTCCAATTATAGCATTGCGGGCTCAATATTTTTTGTAAATATTTATATTCCACCAATTCACTTTACAAATAAGATTTCGGAATATGCTGCACATAATATTATTTCCTACTTCGAAAGCCCTGAATTGCCGCCTCTCCATTGCGTATTCATACACCACATGTACAAATGAACATCGCTGTACATATAGTAAATAATCCTACCCGTATTAAGTGACGCAGATAAAATGTCAGAAAAAGTGAAGTGAAGAGATTTGGGTGGCACTTAACATAGAGGTCTTGAGAGTCGATGAGGGTGAAACGAGGTGAGTATGGAGCTGCGCCGGAATGATAGGGTGGTGGAAACGGGAGATCCTCGAGAAAACTCGTCGACCTGTGACATCGTCCGGCACGATTTTCACATGCAAAAATCCAAGAAGCGACTCCGTTGGGAATCGAGCCTGGTTCACCTTGGTGGGAGGAGAATAGTCTAACCACTACACCACCACGGTCCCCAATTCAGAAAAAAAAGTTTTACTGCAACTGCTATATCAATTCATGCTATAGTGTGTATAAACCTATTTTAGTGACATCAATTTTAACAAGTACAATTAAAAACACACGTTGGGAAATGGAAATCTCCCTTATTCATAGCCAACTTTACTGCAATCGCTGCAGTCGGTGTTCATATTAGCTCGTGTAGTTACAGCCAGGCAATGTTTTTAAAGGTTGGTATTAGCTGTGTTTTAATCCAGAAGGTCTATATGCGACGGGATTTATTGCCAAGAGAGGGTCGCTGGTCTCTTAGCTACACACTCAGTGCTCAGATGTTGAGTCATGCTACGTGTTCATCTCGAACCACTGCCAGGTGAGAGTGGTTTCGTATCGATGGGAAAGGAGCTAAATATCTGAGGAGTAAGATATGATGAATTCGGGAATGCAATCTGCATCACATACACTCACTACTATTTCCTCCATTACAAGCGAAACTTTATTCTTCTGGCCTCGATCGGTGAGCGGTGGCCGTGCACGCAGTGGTGAGAATATGACGGACCATCGGTTCGTGGCCACCCGCAGGCATCTGATATCATGAAAACTACGTTGACTGCACGATATTCCGAGTCCACCCCAGCCTCGGAGAAGTCTTTGCTTTATGCCTATTTTGTGCAAGGCCTTGAGACTTTAAATTCAAACTTCATGTTTTACCAACCTCACTCTCACACTTATCCGACTCTTGTCAAGTGTCATAAGGTAAAATTTTGCCGGTTAGATTCTCAACGCGTATTTACAAGTTTTCCAGAAATAAGTTTGACGCGATCCGAGGTGCACTCCACTCATGACACTTGTCCGAAGGGAATGTGTTTTATTAGGTTACACGTGTTGGATACATTACCACTGAAAATTTATTTATACCAAACATATTGAAATTAACGTTACTGGATAGCGAGAAAGTCGTTATTTAAAAATTTTCCAAACATATTTTAAAATTGTAGACATTAACATATGGCGCTCTCATGTGGTTCTATGCAATACATTAATGTTCCACGGTTTTTCTTTCGCGAGTACGTGCGAAAAATACGATTTTATGACTTTTCCCAGACATATGTTAACACCTAAGTCACTTGTAGAAGTATGATAGTTTATATATATATATATATATACATATATATAAAGAAACATCTCTCTACCTTAAGATAATAAAATTTACAAAATAACTTTGCCTTGCAGATTTTACATTTAAAAAATATATTTTTTTTCAGCATTCAATTTTTAGTTATTAAATAGGTTTGTTTATTTTAGTAATAATTTATAATGTTAGTTAAATTGTGGAATTGTTAGGGCTTAGGTGTCTATCACCATAAAAAATTATAAAATGTACTTTTAAAATTCCTGGAAATGACATTACATGAAATGTGTAGACGTCTTTAGCACTAATATTAGGTACTGAAATTTTTTGGTCACCTAAAGTTTTTAAGATTTATATTCGATTCAAAAACCGACCGGGTTGGAACTTTTTCCCAAAAGGTCTTCCTGGCGTGTATGAGGCTTCATCAGGGTGCTCCCGTTGTTCCATTTTCTTCCCTTTTTAGCCTTCTTTTAAAGGAAAGAGAGGGATATGAGATCACTTACCTGCCTGTGTATGTGTGCGTCTGTGCGTACGTGTAACCCCACAACACCCCCTTTTTTTTAAATTTACAGCACGTGGACAGAATTTCACGAAACTCTGTACACATATAATACTTAGTAAGGATATCTGACTTTTATAGTTTTCGACGAGCATAATTCCTACTTTCAAAATGGCGGCCATTTTAACATCAAGGGTGATATGTCATATCTCGGAAACCATTCAACCGATTTNATTCCTACTTTCAAAATGGCGGCCATTTTAACATCAAGGGTGATATGTCATATCTCGGAAACCATTCAACCGATTTAAACCAAATTTTGTACGTTTGCAGTGCATAATATAAGCATTGAATGTATAGGTGGATATTGTTCTTGGTCTGCCATTTTGGAAGCAAACACTACATAAGAAAATAAATATTATATGTTATAACTTGAAAAATACTCAACCATTTCTAGCCAAATCTCGCAGGTAACTAACTCTATGCTGTGCTCTAGGCACATAGTTTAAAAGTTTCGGCCATACTAATATTTTAGTTTTATTTGGTATATCTACCATTTCGTTTAACCAATTTCGACCAAACTTCGTATTATTGAAGTATATATTACAAGCATCGTAATATGCCCTCACACATAACTATTTTTGTTTCTCCAATTTGTAAGATAGCGCTACATAAATTAACGAAGTTTCTATATCATATCTCGGGAAACAACCAACCGATTCCTACCAAATTTGACAAACAAGTATTACAGCTACAGGTGATGTAAACTGTTGTGCTGTAAGTATGTCAGACACCTATTTCCAAATTACTCGCCATATTGCAATTTTATTTTAGTTTGCTATATCGTCGAAACTATGTAGTCAATTATAACTTAAATTTGTATGCTGGCAGGTTATATCAATTATAAAATGTGTCTATACAAAGCATCTTATGTCAGCTATTTTGTAAGATAGCGCCACACGAATACGTTAGATTACAATGTCATATCTCCGGAAGCAATTGGCAAATTCCTACCAAATTTGGCAAACCGGTAGTACTGCAGCAGTTGATGTAAACTGGTATGATTTAAGTAGGCCAGGCACTTCTTTTATAAATGGCGGCCATATGCCATTTTTTGTTTTGCATGCTATATCGTTGAAATCATGTAATTAATTCCAACTTAACTTTGTATGCTGGTAGTATTTACAGTGAATTAACCAAAAAAAAAACTGGTACACCTGCCTAATATCGTGCAGGGCCCACGCGAGCACGCAGAAGTGCCGCAAGACGACGTGGCATGGACTTGACTTATGTCTGAATGTATGCAGGAGGCAATTCACACCATGGATCCTGCAGGGCAGTCAACAAATCCATAGGAGTGCGAGGAGGTGGAGATCTCTTCTGAACAGCACGCTGCAAGGCATCCCAGATATGCTCAATAATGTTCATGTCTGGTGATTTAGGTGGCCAATGGAAGTGTCTAAAGTTAGAAGAGTGTTCATGGAACCACTAGGTAAGAGTGTTTCTGGAGCCACTCGGTAGCAACTCTCGACGTGTGGGGAGTCGCATTGTCCTGCTGGAATTGTTCACGTCCGTCGGAATGCACAATGGACATGAATGGGTGCAGGTGATCGGACAGGATACTTACGTATATGTCACCTGTCAGAGTCGTATCTAGACGTAACAGGGGTCCCATTTCACGCCAACTGCATACGCCCCATACCATGACAGAGCCTTCACCAGCTTGAACAGTACCCTGTTGACATGTAGGGTCCATGGATTCATGAGGATGTCTCCATACCCGTACATGTCCATCCGCCCGATACAATTGGAAACGAGACTCGTCAGACCAGACAACGTGTTTCTAGTCATCAACAGTCCAATGGCGGTGTTGGCGGGCCCAGGCGAGGCGTAAAGCTTTGTGTCGTGCAGTCAACAACGGTACACGAGTGGGCCATCGGCTCCGNCAGTGTTGGCGGGCCTAGGCGAGGCGTAAAGATTTGTGTCGTGCGGTCAACAACGGTACACGAGTGGGCCATCGGCTCCGAAAGCCCATATCAATGATGGTCCGTTGAATAGTTCACACACTGGCACTTGATGATGCCCCAGGATTGAAATCTGTGCCAATTTGAGAAAGGGTTGCACGTCTGTCACGTTTAATAATTCTGGTCAGTTGTTGGTTGTCCCGTTCGTTCACGATCTTTTTTCCGGCCGCAGCGATGTCGAAGATTTGATGTTTTACCGGATTCCCGATATTCACGGTAAACTCGTGAAATGATCGTACGCGAAATTCCGAATTGTATCGCTACCTCGGAGATGCTTTGTCCTAATATCTCGTGGGGCGACTATAACATGACGTTCGAACTCACTTAAATCTTGATAACCTGCCATTGTAGCAGCAGTAACCGATCTAGCGACTTTGCCAGACGCTTGTTGTCTTATATAGGCGCTGTCGACAGCATCGCGTTACTCTGATTGGTTCCATGCCTCTGTTATTTGCATACGAACGCCTATACCAGATTTTCTGGCTCTCCAGTGTATAACAAATATCGAATGTGTACAAACAAAGTTTCTTTTGTTAGCCAACTTGCAAGATATCATCAAATTAAAAATTGAAATTCCCCTGTCATTTCACTGAAAAAAAAAAAACAGACAGATTCCCACCAAATTTTGCAAACAATCCAAAATATCCACCCAATATACAAAATGTGAAATAGATGTTTGGGATGTCCTTTATACATGTTAAGATGTCGTCACTTACCTTAATAAATGGCCATTGGTGGTTTTGAAATATCTATTGTATAACCAGTAAGTGGTACAAACCGGTATCTGCTACTGGATATCCAACGTATATACATACATTCGAGAGTCTCTGTAGAACATCGATGACTTTTAGATATTGTGGATCTAATTAGGATATCCGGTGGATATCCGTGCTATGACTTACCAACTATATTCCAGCACTGGCCGCACATAACCTTTACATATTGCTGGTGAAGGCATGGGTAGCCATCTGTAGGGCATTTGATAGCTATGAAATGGTACTCCGATGGGCCAATGTTGGTGTAATCGTGGCTTGTTATGGGTGTTTTTAGGGTTCCAACACTTCGCGCAGATAGCTACTTCAATGCAATACTATATATATGTATCTAGTATAATAAATAAATATCACATGAAACAATGAGTAGATTATTTGGAAATATATAGTGATGGAAATATATATGGCAAAATGCTCTAAATACAGTAGTGACTCGTATCGAATAACTTGACATTTGTAATGTTTTACAAGTTCAACTGCATACAATTAAAATAAGTTAAAAAAATTAACATAAAATGCCTTTAGAAAATAAATCTTGAAGGGCTTTTGTTGTTTCACATTACGAAAATATTAATATATTACGACTGCATTTCAAAACAAATGAATGGCATCTAGATGACATACATACTGCGTGAAAATACATTAAAGGTAAGATTTTTTGTTTAATATCGCGATACAGGGAGGAAGTTTTCTCTTAACGATACTGTTTATCTGCAATTTTTTTAAAAACTGATTTATTTACATGGTAAATTTTAAGGATATTAAAAAACTGGTGTAATTTATATTATATTAATGTTTGTTAATAATTCGAGTCCAAATATATTCTAAATTACTCTATCTGAACATGAGAGTACACAATGGAGTAATGGTTAGTACGCTGGGCTGTCACTGCAAGGAGAGTGAGTTCACCGTTCACCCTCCCACAGTAAGCGTAAGATTTTCATGTCGTATAATATGTTTAATAATGGGCTAAACGACAATTAAAAACAAAAAATAGTTAAAATGGAAGCACGGTGAGCCATTCGCAGGTCATCTAATGACTGTGAAGTGGTACATCGATGGCCCATTGCTGTTGTAAGCTTATGGGCAATGCTTAAGTTAGTTGTGTTGACCACACCTGAGCCTGTTATGGGCAGAGTATGGATAGTTAGTGGTGCCATTAGGTACGGCAGGCCTTGTTAATGGCATATACACTGGTGGAAAATGAAAAATGAACACCGCTTAATCGGCGACGTAGAAACACCATATTCGCATGGGGCACCGATAGAGGGCAGTATATACAATGATTAACAGTGCTGTGCTGTGGACAGAGTAGGAAAGGTGTACTAGGCATAACACCACTGAGCCCAATACAACTGTAGTTGACTCGGTGAAAGAGTATTCTGTTGTTTCAAGCATCGGCCTGTGTATAGTAAGCATTGCAGACCTGCCACGACGGCATCGACGACCACACTTCGTGCAATTAACGGACTTTTAACTAGGTCGTATTGTGGGCCTGGGGGAGGCTGGATGGTCCTTCCTAAGAATTGCCCAACGCGTAGGACGTGAAGTGTTTGCTATGCATCATTGGTGGTGCCGGTGGCCCAACGATGATGCACATGCTCGTCAACCTGGTTCCGGACGCGGCATGCGGATTCCCGCCAGGNATAGGACGTGAAGTGTCTGCTGTGCATCATTGGTGGTGCCGGTGGTCCAACGATGATGCACATGCTCGTCAACCTGGTTCCGGACGCGGCATGCGGATTCCCGCCAGGACCACCGCATTAGACTAGCATTCATTGCTGATCTACGGCAACCGCCACACAGATTAAGGCCAATGTTGCACCCAGGGTATCATCTAGGACCATCACCAACCGTTTGCTGGACACTGGGCTAAGATCAAGGTTGCCGCTCACCAGGCTTCCTCTCACACCTCATCACCGTGCAGCCCGCCTTGGATGGTGTCGCGAACAACGCAACTGGAGGGATGAATGACGCGGAGCTGTGTTTAGTGATGATAGCAGGTTCTGCCTTAACGCCAGTGACGGTCGTTTACGAGTGCGGCGTCGATCAGGAGAGCGTCAACAACCAAAGTGTATACGGCAGTGACATACAGGAACAACTCCTGGCATCATGGTCTGGGGAGCAATTGCTTACAATGACCGTACGCCTATGGTGTTTGTTGAGGGAACACTGAACAGTGAATGCTACATCCAGAACATAATCCAGCCCATTTTGTTGCCGTTACTACAACGCCAAGGATATGTCCTCTTCCAGCAAGACAGTCACCACGCACACACGTCTCGTATTACACAACGCGCTCTTGAAGGTGTTCGTCAACTACCCTGGCCAGCACGATCACCTGACCTGTCCCGCATTGAACATGTGTGGGACATGATGGGACGGCGTTTAGTGCGGTCTGCAATACCGGCAACAGACCTCCACCAATTGCGACAACAGGTGGAAGTAGCGTGGAACACTATTCCTCAAGATGACATCCGACACCTTTATGATTGTCTCTACACACGAATGTAGTCCTGCATCGTCACTAAAGCAGGATACACAAGATACTGACATTGTTGTTCAAGACACTCTATAGCCTCTGTTCATGGGTCTACGACCCTGTGAACATTATCATATACAGTATACTACCTCTACAATTATTCCATAAAACCTTCATTCATGTGTGACAATTGCGTCCGGGTGTGTTCATTTTCCATTTTCACCAGTGTATATATAACATAATTTAGGTTGATATGTTTAACATATTAAATAATTCAACAAAATCTAACCAGATTTTGTACACTAAGAGTATACATTAGAAGCATCAATTAGGCACACAGAGATACTTTTTGCCAGTTTTTTTTTTTTTCAAAAACTTTTAGGTAAGGAAATTGTACAATTTGTCATATTTCCGGAACAATTCAAATAATTTACACTAAATTCTTCACACCAGTACTGTTACAGAAGGCATGATTTAAATCAGACATTGATTTTATAAATGGTGGCCAGATACATATTTTGATAAATTGATCATTATGAAATAATTTAATCAAATTCAATCAAACTTTGTATTTTGACATTATATTACAAGCATCGCATACGGACACTTTTTGTAAGTAATTTTGTTTGATAGTGCCAAATAAAAATATGAAGTTTTATTGCCATATCTCAGGGAACAATCAACTGATTTCCACCAAATTCCTAACACAATTAGCACTACAGTAGGCCATGTAAATTTAGCGGTTTTAAGTAGCTCAGAAACTTATTTTCAAAATGACGGCCTTGTAAATATTTCGGGTTTGTAAACACCATATTTAAAAACATTATACTGATTACATCGTGAGTAGATGCTCCGAATCCTTCTTACGTAATGTAGTTGATTGAATGCAAGGTTATGGTACAAGGTTTTCTGGGTTCAAGTGCTGGGTAAGGAACATGTGTATTTGTAATCGTATCACTACTGCTGCATTTGTTTCTGGTTTTATCTGTGTTAGTCATAAATAAGTTAAGGCCTACATACCATTTAATCTTTTAAGAATTCATAACAAATTATTTGCACCCAAGTAGAGGGAAGTATTTTCATTAGTTATATAAGTAACTTCTTGTTTAATTCCGCCACTGCTCAACCGCCATCTTTCTCGCGTGATTCATTGTCCGGGTTGGCAAGAATGGTAGGTGCTCACACTGGATATAGAAGTGAGCTTTGCTATACGTCAGCCATCTCCTCTCATTTCATCCATGTCAACGGTGGTTTAAGTGGGAATGACATAGAATGGTTATAATAATAACAACATTAATAATGACAACTAATTTTGTGACTAAGTTACGGCATATCGCACTCTCTACATCACACTTTTTTCCTTCAAAATAAAATGTAAAAGCTTATAATAATCATTAAGCTCGTCTAAAAGCGTTCAAGCGGCTGAAATTATTCTGTAGATTTTTATCACATTAAATTTTTATTCGTTATGAAAAGTATGACAGTTGAGAAACAGCTGTTAAAAAAAAAAACGTATGAAATTAATTACGGGAGATTTAAATGTTTATATTTTTTCGCACAAATCTAAGAACTGAACAAAATTAATACTGTAAGATGCAGCTCAAAACAATTGCTCACGTAATTGTAAAGGCGTTGAATGATATTACTTAGAAATTAGTGACGCCTCACCCTTTACCATTTTATGTCAATTTTAACTTTTGAAATAAAATTCAAAGTTAAATAAATTGGTTACATGCCACTCCTGTTAATTCAAGAATCACTGACCTGAAACAAAACTTTGTATTAAAATATAGATATTTTTTTTTTAACTTTAAACAAATAAAAATTTAAAAAAATTTATTTCCTAGAATTACGCTAAAAAAGTAAGAATAAAATTTTTCAGACGATTAGCTAACTTTATTGAGTTATCATTGATGGCATGACATGAACCTGTTACAGATTCTCAAAATATAGAGAAAATAGTTGGTTCTTGAACACTTTTACTGTAAGTTACCAATGTTATATAATATTATATAGTTGAATTAGTGTCACAATTATCATTAAGATATAATTTTGTGTAAGACTGCCGTAAACGTATTTTCGGGGATATCAAGCGACCGCCGTGGCCGAAGTCGTTTTGAAATTAACTCAGACCACTAAGTCATGGGTTCCAATTCTGGGAAAGCCATGGATTTATAAGGAACGTTGTTTTAACACGTAAGTCAACTTCAATCAGACTATTGGCACAAAGTGCGAGCGATTGTATTCTAGTCCTACTTAAGCAAAATAAATATAATAATAACGATATCTTATTATGACAAGCAGGGAAACCGGGAAGAGAAATTCGCAACCAAAACACCTTCCTAAAAGTTCTGTTCCCAGTTCATATGCAAAAATAATGCACTTACCAAGAAAATAACTCTAAAGTTAAGAAAAACATGGTGGCTATCAAATTTGTAAAGCTTTATTTTTCAGATACCCCTTTCACCCTTTCCTTGCAATTTATAAATTTTGTTTCTCTCCACTTCTTAAGGATTAGGAAAAGAAATTCTGTAGTTTTTGTTTCATTCACGTGTTTACAGTAACAAGTAGCTTCGTCGCTAGATACGTATCTTCCCATCACAGCTGTCCTGTCAGTGATGCAATATTAATAGAAAACATAACCTAAACGTCATTGATGCAAACATTATTTCTCGCGCATGAACAAATTCTTTGTATTTACTTTAAGCATGCAATTTATACGACGTAAATATATTGTAAAACTATGCACCACCACTGCATCGAAAATTTTACTACAATTAAATAGAATACACAACACGTAGTAACTTAGGCATGTAGTTTGATTTGTAATCTAAAGCATTGTTGCAGTATTTTGTACTACAGAACGTGACTATACTTCATTTTTCATACCAATTTGTAACGTGGTTATATCATCACAAATAATACTGTCCTGTCTAGTCGTCTTCGTTTCGGATGCAGGTCAGGGACTTGCAATATAATTGCAGCGATTATGGCTCCTAACAAAATTATGTAAATACAAAGTTATACAAGTTATAAAACTCTAAGCTTTGAGATATGTAAAAAAAAATCATAATAAACAACTGCATACAAACTAAAATCCCAAAAGTACAAGAATTACAATTGTGTACGCTGGAGCAGAGCTCAAATGGCGTCTTAACATATCGTTTTTGCGAACGACTTTCTAAGTAAACAAAATGTACTAATTCTCTGGAATAATTACTTAAAACACCTTGCTAGTCAATGATATAAATCGCAGATAATAATGTGTTAGTTTCATTGCATATAAAGCAGAACTATTTAAATGTAATTAAAATCCTTTGTTTAAAATATTAAATTCCTCTACTATTGTTTCATACTCATCATCAAACAGCAACGTACACCCGGGACAATCTCATCATCTGGTAGTGTACTTTTCAAATGAAAGAATTTACTTTTAGCGTGCTGCTTATCTTGGTCACAAGNCTGCTTATCTTGGTCACAAATATCTGACAAAATTTATTGTAAGTGAAACGAAAAATATTTACCATAACTCGACACATATTACGACTTGATAAAAATGAGTCGTGAGCAGAATTAGCATAAATATTAACTGTGGTTAATAATATAATATTTTATTTTATTTTATTGTATCCAGTATCACGTCTACGTCTTTATTATATTCCTTCCGAGTTACTGCTAGTATATACACTATTGTTTGTGAAAATTGCAACAACCAAAAAGAATGGCCTAAATGAATCCAAACTCGGAGGACGTGTAGAACAGTGTACCCGCAATAAGTGATTACGACTGCAGAGAGATACGTAGGCCCAGCAGCGCCCTCTCGTGTGTGACCGGATAGGTCATTGTTACGCTAAGCTCAGTCAGTGAAGAGGAGTCAAACGAGGTGAAAGCAAGTGCCAGTATGCCTCGTCGACCTCAAAGGGTGCCATATCAGCATGTGAGTGAGTTGTACGGGGCAGAATTATCGGTCTCCGGTAAACAGGTTTGTCATACCGTGACATTTCGTCTCGTANCTCGACACATATTACGACTTGATAAAAATGAGTCGTGAGCAGAATTAGCATAAATATTAACTGTGGTTAATAATATAATATTTTATTTTATTTTATTGTATCCAGTATCACGTCTACGTCTTTATTATATTCCTTCCGAGTTACTGCTAGTATATACACTATTGTTTGTGAAAATTGCAACAACCAAAAAGAATGGCCTAAATGAATCCAAACTCGGAGGACGTGTAGAACAGTGTACCCGCAATAAGTGATTACGACTGCAGAGAGATACGTAGGCCCAGCAGCGCCCTCTCGTGTGTGACCGGATAGGTCATTGTTACGCTAAGCTCAGTCAGTGAAGAGGAGTCAAACGAGGTGAAAGCAAGTGCCAGTATGCCTCGTCGACCTCAAAGGGTGCCATATCAGCACGTGAGTGAGTTGTACGGGGCAGAATTATCGGTCTCCGGTAAACAGGTTTGTCATACCGTGACATTTCGTCTCGTACAGGGCATGCTGCTACCACAGTAATGCGTGTGTGGAACCAGTGGATAGAAGAGGGTCGTACGCAGCGACGAGCGGGTACTGGACCACGCATTGTGACCACAGCACGAGATGACCGCCATCTTGTCCGCATGGCCGTAACGTATAGTACAGCCTCGTCCACAGTGTTGGTTCGACACTGGAGCACTGTAACCTGTCTGCGTAATAGGTTCGACGCCGTCTGCTGCGGGTTGGACTGGTGACACGCATGCCATTGCGTCGACTTCCATTGCTCAGAAACCACAAACGCCTCAGACTGCAATGGGCACGTGAACGTCGTCGCTGGCGTGCTGAGTAGCAAAATGTAGCGTTTTCGGACGAGTCTCGCTTCAACCTGTTCTACAGGGATGGCCGTATACGTGTTAGATACTACTGTGGTGACCGCAATCTGGCAGCCTTGTGGAGCGACATAGCGGACAAACGCCAAGTGTGATGGTTTGGGGTGCCATTTGATACAATATGCGATCTCGAATCCTTCGTATTGAGGGCAATCTGAACAGTAACCGCTACACCAGGGAGGTTTTAGAGTGCGAGGTACTGCCTCTCCTTCAGGCGACTCCACATGCCATATTTCAGCAGGACAATGTGGCGAGGAATGTGCAAGCCTTCTTTAATGAACGACAGGTACCGCTGCTTTCCTGGCCGGAATGTTTGCCTGACATCTCGTTCATTGAACATGTCTAGAGTATGGTTTGTCGGCGATTTGTTCGTCACGGTCCTCCAACAACCACTGTTGATGCTTTGTGAAATCGCATACAAACCGCGTGGAGGGATGTTCCTCATGAACATATCCAGGTCCCTTTTGATTCCATGCCACGACTTTGAGATGCTCTGATTGCAGCACGTGGGGCCTTCACACCACACTGCATTCTCGAGGACAGAGATCATCAGTGATAATGTACAGTTCTGTAATCCTAATCAATTTTGCATTGTCATATACCTCATCCGCGGTATAAAGTTCATTTCAATCACATGTATTCTTCTTGGTGTTGCATTTTTCACAAACGTTAGTGTATAAACTATTCATTAAAAAAAACTACAAGGTGAAATGATTCAGCTGCCATATTATCACGAATTATAGTTTTCCCAATATTACAACTGTAGAATGTATATTATGCCGGCGGCAAAAAACTTACCAAAAAAGAAGGGAGTACGGAACTACTGTATTCTGTTATACCGAAACATCAAACTGGTATAAAAATCAATACCCAGTTAAGCAATTACGCCTTACTATATTCCGATACTAGTGCTATTAAAATAGTTTCAGACTTATTCGAAAATGGGAAGATACTTGTTCCTAACACGAACTGTTTACCGTTTCGCATAAGTAGTTTATGTTCTAGTTTACGCAATCAGAACATTTAACAAGTTATTTAATGCTCGCTTTCTTGGTGTCTTTGGAGCAGAGATTTATAACTATAAAAGACTACGTAGAGTAAAAATATTACACAAAACTTTATATTAGACATGTTGTGGCGAGCGCATCGGTCCCCGTTAAGTTTAATATTGTTTTTATACGTTATAAATGCTATTAACATTTATTTTATGTTTTGAAAACAACAATTTTTTATTTAATTTCATATAATTATTTATAGTTTGTTATTTGTTTATGTTGCGCGTTGTCAATTTTTTTAATAGTCTGTTGAAATAATAAGCATTTTCACGTGAAATGTATAGTGATTTGGACAGGAATTTTTTATAAGATATTAAAGAAGGCGGTGTGTCGCAGAGATGTGATAAGANAATATTGTTTTTATACGTTATAAATGCTATTAACATTTATTTTATGTTTTGAAAACAACAATTTTTTATTTAATTTCATATAATTATTTATAGTTTGTTATTTGTTTATGTTGCGCGTTGTCAATTTTTTTAATAGTCTGTTGAAATAATAAGCATTTTCACGTGNAATAGTCTGTTGAAATAATAAGCATTTTCACGTGAAATGTATAGTGATTTGGACAGGAATTTTTTATAAGATATTAAAGAAGGCGGTGTGTCGCAGAGATGTGATAAGACGTTCTTTGAATATTTTTTACGATGGAGGGTAAGAAAACCAATGGAATGTTATTATGGTCTACGCCATTGCAAATAAGCTTTTAGAAAAGTCGCTGCTGCTTAGTTCTAGAAAACTTAGTGTGTTCAGCATGTTGCAGTCATTGTGTTGTCCCGATCTTTTTGCGCATATGTCTGTATTTACTTTCCTCGTTTATCGTTCGTTTTATTATCCGTGTTATTTTCATAAAGTTACGTTTGCTATTAACAACCTAATTTCTTCCATGGAAATATTTATGGTTGTTATTTGCATAGATGTCGAGAAGAGATATTCTTGGCTTGTTAAGGTTATATGACATTTTAATCACATTCTGCGGTTTTGTATGACAACATAGCTCTACGATGCTGCACGTTGACATTAATTATATTTCATTTGATATGAACAAGAAAACCACAGAATTGCCAAGGCAATATTCTCAAATTTCAAGCAGCCAATCAGTACATGACGCGCTAGTTATTAGCCGAAAGTAAACCTTTCATTCCGATAAAATATTAAATTCCCATAACCCCAGATAAATTTAGGATCCACTGTGTTAGATTACAGGGTATTCGGAGTCAAACGATCACTTTTCTAAACTCTGCTTCTGATCTACTTTTATACTCATTTGTATCCCTCGGAAAAAGCGTGCAAACATTATATTGGAAATAGGGGACGCATCACGGAACGTTTTGAGATTGGGAACGTGTCGTCCACGAGGCCAGCGGAAGGAGATGTGGGTGCAAACATGTGGGCGACCCATAAAGTATGTGAGGTTCACCTACCATCCGCAAGGTGGCTCTGTCGTCCGTACGTGAACACAGTACGTGCGTGTATCAATGACAGACGCAAAAGTCATAAGATATTTGAACGGATGGGGCAGATTGTCATATTTGCGTTGAGATGGTGGCCGCCACTTCGAGCATCTCGTGAGCCACAAACTGATACGTAAACACCGGTCCGTCAATGAAGTGGCCCTGCGCAGTACTATTACCTGTCAATAGCGTACACACGTAATGTAAATAACTTACGTAACCAATACGGACACCTGTATTCATGTTAGACATGTTTGCGCCCATGTCCCTTTTCGCTGGATTCGCGGACCACGTGTTCCTAATCTCGAAACGTTCCGTGGTGCGGCCCCTATTCCCGGTTTCAATTTTGCACGCTGTTACTGAAACATTCTGTATAACATCCATATTGCCATGAACCTGACCACCGCAACCACACATTTCTCTGGTGAAAGAGCAAAAATTTTAGAAACTTAAAGGTTACTATTTGCCAAGAAGGATGTTCACAGTTAATTGAGCACTTCTGGAAACTCTACTTGTGATCTTTTTTCCACTCATTTTTAATTATTCTGGCATATATAATATTGACATTTCATGGACATCATCACTTTATTCATATGCCATACTAGTGAGACTAAGGAATTTTCAGGAATGTGAAATGTTGTAACATGAAAGTTTGTACTATATTCTGTTTATAAAAGAAGAAACACTAAATTAATTTGTTATAAATTTTAACATTACACTCTCACTTCAACTTTAAGTTGTAGAACTATTTTTCTTAATTCACTCCCAACTTAACTTGAAGTCAGCATGCCAGCGTATACTCTAATGCGTATGTGGTGACAGGCAGGATTTTTTTTAAGGTTGATTTCAAAAGTTCTCATTTTTACGCTGAATAGCCTTTAATAGGCGATTTATTATTTTTATACTCAAGGAACAAACAGAAATAAAATGAAATATTTTCAGTTCCCTTAAATTTACACGTTACACTTTTAATACAACGTTAGGCATAAAACATGGAAATTCTTATCCCACTTAGCTACCAACGTAACAAAAACATGCCAGTCAATGCGCCCGTTAAAATAGTGGCGCAAAAGTAATTTCACACCTAATAAAATACAAATAAATTAATGATGTTATTATTGTATGTTAATGACGAAAATATAATTACTAACTTAATATTACGTTAATAGTGAGTGTTTTAGCATTATGTTTTGTTTGCAGTTTGGTAATAATACCGGCGAGAGGAACAAGAAACNTGTTTGCAGTTTGGTAATACTACCGGCGAGAGGAACAAGAAATGACTTGTCAGTTTCAAACGACTCGTCTGTAAAAACTGAGTGTTCATGATATTCGTGTCAGTCAGTCTGTTGGTAAGATGTTAACAAAAGGTGAAAGAATTTTCGTTGTGAAAACTAGTTACAAAAGAGGTATAAGTGCTGTATTAAACGAATAGGGGGGACATATTGAGTCTAACTGACCATCGCGTAAGGCTGTTTACGATTTAATACGTAAATTTTAAACTGAAGGCAGTGTTTTGAATGCTCCTCATCGTGGACGACCTAGGACAGCACAGACCAAGGAACGTGAACTCGCTGTCTCTATGGCTGAGTTAAAGTAAGTCCACATAACGATTAGCTGTACAGTTTCCCTACACTTCACGTCGCTCAGCCCAAAGGATAATGCGCGAGCAGAAATACAATCTGTGCGTCTGATACATGGTTTGTTGGAAGACGATTCAGGCAGGGGACTACAATCTACGAGATTATACTTGATCAGTATCGAGTTGTTCCCAATTTATTTCGTAACATACTGTCGTTGGATAAGTCAAACTTCAAGCTATCGGGATAAGTAAACCGGTGTAACTGTACTTATTGGTACACAGAAAATTGACGTGTGTTGGAGCAAGCGCTGAATGTACCCGGTGTGAATTTTTGGGTCGCAATATCAGCAGACGGTGTAATTTGGCCGTACTTTATTGACGGTAACCCAAGAAAAACGTGTACTTGGATTAACTTCGGGAGGTTGTAACAGGAATCAGTTTGCATGTGGACAATTTTGATGAACTTGGCTCCAGCATGATAGCGCTCCTGCCCATTATGCTAGAGAAGTTCGGTTGTACTTAACAGTTCTTCTGGCTGGTGTGTTGGGAATTGTTCTAATAGTGTTATTGTTGTTGTGTCGGGCAATGTATTACTTTTCATTCGAATAATTAAAATTATAAATAAAATAAATGAATAAAATTAAATTAATTTAAACAGTTTTGTAATCGGATTTGAGGGTAGCAACATAGGAATATTATGAAGGGTTATTACAATACCAGTTGTTATGCGAACAATGCAAATATTGTTAGTTGTTCTGTTGGGGCTACTATATGTTCTGTAGTAGGATCGCAGTGCTCTGTTGTAGCAACCATATTATCATATGCTCAGTAGGAAATACAATGCCAGATAGGAATACAACTAACAGTTCTGTTGGCATTACTATCTATGTAAACAATATTTAGATGCTACCTACAACTCATCAGACGGCGGTACCTATTTTAACAATCTAGATGGCCCCTACAACCATATATCTTCTCAGTGTTTGATGAAATTGGTTACGCTTGAGAAAAGAATACTTTCAAATACAAAGAACAGCGCTTAAAATTAATTCATAGACTCTTAAATTCCCACAAAATACTTCGGTGCGCAGTATCATTAATAGTGTAGAAAGGCACAAAGACTTAGGCAGTCACAGGCAATTAATCAGTTTGAAATGTGAGTGGAAAAGTGTATCCGGAGTTGATTTAAAAGAAAGTTCGAGTTAACTTCTACTTACAAAGTGACTGAAATTCGCACCCACAATAAAAAATATCTCCAAACATAAAAAAAAAAATTAAACTACAGGTTTATTAATCAACATTTAAATCGTCAAGGCCAGGAATCAAACATAGTCGTTTATGATTGTTTTGTGATACACAGGTGATCCACTTATATTCCTAAAACATAGAATAATTTTAATACATTAAATAAATTAGTTATACCTTCGACCACTATAGTAATTTTTTATTTTGGCGTAGTATTTATCGGTTTGAAATGCAATGTAAAAATACGTATTCGTGATGTCAGTGTAAAACGTGATGTTAAATAAGTTAGCATACTCCCGCACGAACAGCCTGTATGTGCAGAGTTGGTTCAAATACATTCAAATTTGGTGTCTTACCATACTGGCGCAATCGGTAAAAACTTCCCCACGGAGCTGCCAACATTTCCGCCGTACATGTGGGAACGATTCTGTGCGGAATCGTGAGCGACCGCGTTCCAATTTTCATTTAATAATCTCGATCGTGGAAAAAATTTCTGAACATCCCGGGACACGCAGAGTGAAAAAGCGAACGATTCAAAAAAGCAACGAAAATATTCATGCCGACTACACGTCAAGAATCTTTTTACATAAATAATTTATATGGGTGCCCTAGAAGTAGGGACGGGGCTTGACGTCACTGCCGGCTCAGGGGAGAAAGAGAAACAAAAATTAAGGCACTTGAAGGAGCGAACTGACAAGTTGGCAGTTACGCTCGGCTCCTGCGGAAGAGTCGAAGAGAAGAAGAGGGGGGAAATATATATAAAAACGGTCTTCCATTTTCATCCGCGGCTCCTGAAACATCGCCTGACATTCTGTCTCCCCCTTTGGAACTCCCCCTCCACACCCCTTCGGGCTCACCTAGATTCCCACTTTTCTTCTCGAAAAACTTCCTATTCCCCCTCCCCGCTCACTATAAGCGCAGCCTGTCAAAACTGTTCTCAAAACTCTCACTCCCCCAGCCATTCATTTTTTTTTCAAGACCCGTCCAATTCCCATTCTCCCCCATCAAAAGTCCCCTCCCCCTCCCAACTCCTTCAAAAGATTTCGGAGCTCCTTTTCACGGGCACACACTTTACTCAGCACCCCAACTCCCCCCTCTCAACACTTCTCCCCTCCAATGACCGGGCACATTTTCATTGAATCCTAATTATCCGAGCAGCCAATATTTGCTCTCGCAATAACGAAATGGCAGGACGGGAGCGGCAGTGGCGGCAATGTTTAATTACGGCAAACTGTTTGCTCAGCAGTTTAACTGCTATGCAGACAAGCCCGGGCCACGCCATCATAGAAAACTGGTCACGCTTCTTCCTTCCCGTTACGTCACGGCTACCCCCCCCCTGCCCTTCAGGCTTATTTAATTACTTGCGAACAATTCTGTCGCTTACCTCGACCACCTTTGGCGCTGATTCGCTCCGCGTATTGTTCTCAGTTATTAAACATTTGAAGTTAAGACTCTGAAAAATATCCATTCCCTACAACGACGTATACAGGCTGTTCACAAAAATCACAGACAAACTCCGTCAAGTGAGTCCTCGCATGAATACCGACGGAAAGTATACGCATGACACTTAGCTTAACTCACTTCCTGAGGATGGTACACGCCAGTAAAGGTTGAATTGAGAGACGGGTTTATTGAGAATAGCGTGGGGACCAAAATATACTTACACGCCCCTGAAAGTACGTATAGTGTACCNGGGGGGGGGGGGGGCGCACGAGCCACCAACGCGACTGGATACATCTGGGTTGCAACCACAATTTTTTTCCATAAACTATTATTTATGTATACCGACAGAATTTTTCTGTAGACGTGTATGTTTATTTACTGGCGCACCACAAGTACTTCCAGAGGTGTCAGTAAATTTGGTCACGTGCTGTTCGCAATAAACCTGACGCTCTTCTCCGCCTTTGCGGGAGTGTACCATCCTTAGGAAGCGAGTTAGGAGAAATTCCATGAATGTACTTTTCGTTTGTATTTATGCGAGGATTCACTTGGCGGAGTTTGTCGGTGATTTTTGTGAACTGCCTGTATTCTAAAGAATACGCTCTATTCGCGGTTTCTTCACTCTTTTTAATCGGACCTCTGATAATTCCTTGTATAACGTGTTTAGTTGTTTCCCAAATATGCAATGTGTCACAAGCGTTTTATACTCGTGCTAACACAAAAATACTACATTCTTGGTTAAATTGAAATAATGCATACATTCTATCTATAAATTATAATATTTCATTTACAATTAATTAGAATAATAAAAGAGAGAAAACAGGTGTGTTGGTAATGTCAAGTAATAAATAGTTCTTATGCAAAATACTGTTACACTGGATGCACACGAATGCGGCACGTTGTCCCTTTGGTGTAATTTTTCCGACACGTTAAGGCCTTGTTTGCATGAGGCGGAGGAATATCCAAGAAGTAGAACTTGAGCAGGGCTTGAGAAAAGTTGGAAGTTACCCCGGAATGGACTACCCATAAAGTTAGATAAAGACAGTCGCCTACCTGAGTGCGCTTTCATTGCGTTGCAGCATGTTTGCTACACGGGGTTCTTAACGTATCCCCAGTACGCTTACCAACGAAAATAAAGCATATCACAGACGAGGATGGAACGATACTTTCAAGATAGCGCGCACTGAATAAACATTACTGTGGAACTCTCTTCCATCGTTAAAAAAACTGCCTTTTCGGAGTGCTGTATCTGAAACGTTACCTTCCGGACACAAGCAAAACTAAGACAGGAGCAGCCACTGAATTTTTCTACACACGTTCCATCAATGAAATTTTAGGATCACCACTTAGGCCCGTAGGTACACGCAGCACGACGAGAACACTGCACTCCAGTTCCAAAGCCTTGCGCTTAGCGGCGGTGGCGCACTTGTAGCGCATGGCAGTGTCNCAGTTCCAAAGCCTTGCGCTTAGCGGCGGTGGCGCACTTGTAGCGCATGGCAGTGTCGCCCTTATCGCTACCGCGCTTTTGAGCCTCAAGCGCGAAATAGTTCCAGGTAGACGACCGCCTTAAGTACCAACTGAAACTATTATTTGCTTTCTTGTTTATGCAAAAATTAGTTTATGAAGTGGCGCGGAAATAACATTATTCTTGCCAACACTTTCGCAGTGGCACTTGATTATCGTATTCATGCAAGTCACAGACCATTCCAGTGGCAACATATTCATATGGCGGAAAGATACATGAAGAGGTAAAGCAGAAATTATGTCCAGGTTTCAAAAATCTTAAAATTACCGTGAATTCACTTGAGTTACCGCGTGGCAAACTTCGTACCTGAGAAGTGCGTTATCATTCGACCATGCATTTAAAGGAATTCCCTTGCTTAATAAGTTCACTGTTAGTTCGATGTTGGCCTCCCTTGTTTATATCTCGTATCTTAAAACCAAAAAACTTTCGTAATTTAATACTCGGATTGTTTTCATTGCTTTAGACACTCATGTGTCATATTTAAGCCAATATTGGTAGGGGGGGTGGGAGGATGCGGGAAGTAAGTTCATAAATAAACCTTACATGCTTTACGTATTACTGCGGCACAATCCATAATAACTGCGGTAGTAAGATGGGGACACAAATTTAAATAGTTAGTGTTTGTATATATTACATTGATATACCCCGTGATTGGCATGGAAGTGAAACATTGGCGTTTAGCAGGTGGCTTATTGGCTCGGCAAACAAATATTTCTAAGCCACTTACTATCAGATTACTGTACAAGAAAAATTCCCTTTTGTTACAAATAATTTATATATGATTCTGCCACTTGCAATTGTATGCTGCTGTAGTCGCTATTGGCAGCAGTCAAATAAAATATGCTACCTGCGGCAAAACAAGTCTAATGGTTATATCATCACACTACTGAATACACAACAGGTTTCTCGATTTTCGTAATGTGAAAAACATTAAAAAGAACTGTTGCATTATAATAAAATATAATTATTTTCCAGCAATTTGGTTACACTCGTGGCTGGAAGGCGCAATTTTGAAATTAACTCTAATTCCCCACATTTTACACAGTATCACTGCATACCGACCATCTTCCTATGCCTATTTAAACTGGAATTACAAACGGTATTTCGGCAATAGCCTGTTGCAGAATACGGCACACTGGATTGCGGTGCGAATGTTGTAGGTTTGAATCTTGAGCAATACTTGCCAGTTATGTTGAAGCACTGTGAAGGGAAGCTTCGTAATGCTTAAAGAAACAAGCGAGTAGATCCTGTCTCCAATAACAGTCGGTAGAGCAAAAGTTCTTAACGTAGCACAGCAGACAGCAGCAAACCGACAGACGGCTTTAAGATCTGTTCACCAGTCACTTTGTGTGAGAGACAGTACTGCAACATGTCTTTCGTACAGGTAGATAACAGTGATCTTAGGTGGTCGAGAGCAGATTGCCAGCAATTTAAGATGTACAAGTCCCCGTCGTCTAGGATATATCCATTTTTGCCATAAGTTCAATTTAAGAGTGTTTAACGAAATTTTTCGCACGTCACAGCAGCTTCTCAAACTTCATCAAATTATAACAGTGCTTTTGTTAATTTTTCAATAGTGACTGCTGGCAAGAAATAAGTAGGCCTAGCCTAACGTTTTCTTGTAGGTGATTACATAAACGATGCTAATAACAGTAAACAAGACATACATATTAAAAAAAAAAAAAAAATGTAAAGCCATTCTGTACACTCACTCGATGCCTAAAATATAATACTATGAAATCTGCGATGTAGAATGTAGCAAAAATTCCGTAAATAAAAAAGATGAACGATTAATCCCCTTAAATGCAGATAATTATTACTCAAAGAATAAAAAAACACTACAATTGTAACACTTTTCCCACTTCACTCGACAGGCAGATACATTTTTGAACCAACGGACGGTAACATAAGTACACCAATTTTTTACTTTTGCTTCCTGATAACGTTTTTTTTATAATGTGCGCGTAAATTCATTTAAAAATGTGGAACTTCAGGGTTAATTGTAAAAATTGCGCATAGAAAAATTAAAAGGTTAATAACTATTTTCTCCACAGTCAGATAAACTCTTCTGAAAACCCTGGATATTTTTCTCTTGCCATCTAGTGTGCATTCATTAGCCACATGCCAAAATTAACACTGATATGACTCGTAGCCAATCGTCCATTCATCAACATTTTTTATTGTTAGAAAAAATGAATGCTTCTTTGCCAAGTTAATTTTCACTTTAACATATTTATAAGAACACTGTATAGTTACATTAAAAAAATTTTTAAACTTACTAAAATATAGGGCACTAATTTTCACAATTCACTGCCAAAGACACTATAAAACACGAACCACTCTTCACGTTAAATTACATGCAGTTTTATCGATTTTTAAAATATTAATTTCAGTAATTATTCGTAAAGAAGCACTAGTGTATTATCACGTCAATTTTATCCAGGCAATTGAAAATCTTACTGTGACGTGAATTTTAAATACTATGCTCTAGAATGCTAAGTCTCGCTCGCACTCTCTCAACACGCTGTGATGTGACCGCGTCGCCTAACTATGCAGAGCTGTGTTTACTGCTGGTGGCCTGCTGTCGTATAGGCGCACTCATCGGGAGTGTACAGCGACGTGTCAGTTCGCCGTTGTTGTTTGAATGGCGTGGCCCGCGCATTATTCATCATCATCCCGCCCAGCTTCCGGCCTTCGGTCGTGTCTGTTTGGAGCACAGGCCTCTCCATCTTCTCCCGCCTGTCCATCACTTCTCCCTTGTGCGTTCTCTCCCGCTAGACTCCTATCTCCTCCGCACTTCTTGCTATTGCATTGTCGTCAATTTTTTGTTAAGGATAATAAACACACGCACAGCTATAGGCTGTTCACGGTAAAGTTAGCAGCACTTTTGAGGCCCTGTTTCATTTTCCTTTCAGCCATTTTTTTTCTCCTTTAACCACATTTCTTAAAAATAAATATTACCATGTAAGTAATAAACACAGTGTGTAGATTCCACCGCACTTGGAAGTTAACGTCTACGATAAAATATATTTATAAACTATTATTCGAAATGAGGTGACTTTCAGAATTGCTCACTTTACCGTGAATAGCCTAGAAATACAGGTTGTTTTTGAACGACACCTACAAACTTCGCAGGTTATTCCTTATGAGAATATAATGCGAAAACCTATGCACAGGTAGTAATTAATTTTTAAGGTAGCTATCCGGCCCCCGAAAATCGAGTTTTTAAATCGTTCCAGTTTAAAGCATCATAAAGTACATATTTGCGATGAGTCAATAAATCGGTGAAATGTCATATGTGTAAATCAAAAAATCACTGTCTGTTTCGAACTTTCCACGCGGTTCTCTCGCAAACGAGTGTTTTGTTTTATTATAATTTAATTATTTTTCTGTAGTTTCTGAAAAGTTATTGTATTCACTTAATACCATATGACGTTTATGGTACTTATGTCACTGCAGCGTGAAGAGATGCATTAAACATATGAATTGAATGTGAATTTTAAGCCTCACCTTATATATTATATATATATTTATTTTGTATGAGTTAATGGCATTCATATTAGAATTCTTATATTGTTAAATGTAATGTACTGTAATGACATATGTGTCTATTGTACTCATTAAAAATGCTGTAAGTTATTGTTGATTTCCTTATAACAGTGTATCACATTGTACTTCAAGGGCGAATAAGAAATAACTGAAATAAACAATTTCTACTGTAAAATTTTATGGTTTGTCACATCAGCTTGACAGAGTTTATTTTATGATAACAGTATTGGCAATGTTACATGCAACAAAGCGAAAATTTTCTAATTTGTTAATTGTAAAATGAAAATGTAGAAAAACACTTTCTAGAAATTCATAGTCACATCACTAGAAATACTATGAATTTTCTGACAAAACCACCTTTTTTGTTAATTAAAACGCGCTGATTCATAATTTACCTTAAAAAATTGTTTAGAGATCAGTATTACAAAGTTTCATGAAAACATAGGTTGGCAATCCCCATTTACATAATTACATAATGAAGGTGTGATGATTTTTATCAATCGCGTTTTTATAAGTGTTAGATCTCCGTTACACAAATCACTATTCACCGATTTGTTACACTTTATCACAAATATTTTATGATATTTGAAACTAAAGTCATTACAAAATTCGATTTTTGGGACGCATAGCTCCGTTAATAATCACTTAAGGGGAAAGTGGTGTGTAAGTTTTCGTCCTATTTTTGCAAGGAATATCCCAGTGAACTTGATGAGTGTTGTTCAAAAACATACTGTATACATACACGCAATTGTAATGACAATCGTTATGTGTGCCAATATTCTGAACGTGATACGGACTTCGCATACTCTGTTATGAAATTACATGTAAATCTATGAGTACAGTGCAGCCATTAAGTGTAGTCTCAAATTGATGCACCATGAAAGTTACTAAAATAAATATACTCCATTACATGGCAATGGAAGTATATATAACTGCGAGTAAAATACTACCCACGCATTGTAGCGAGAAGTGTCCTCAAACGGAAGTAATTATGTAAGTGAAACACCTCGTTTGTAGCAGTTATGTTGGAAAATTTGATCAAAATGATGCTTGCAGAGTCGTATCTTTGTGACTGTAAGTAATGTATTCTATGAAGCACGTTTGATGAAACGGTGCGTGACAAGAGACACGAATTACTATCAGAAATGTCTTTATGACAAAAGGACCGGGTTACTATCCAACGTAGCGGAAAATTTAAAATGCTTCTGAAATGGAAAGGTTGGCCTTCGGAACGTATGTACATACACAAAGAAAAATTTTACGTTTTCCTGTTCAGTATCAAATTCAAATACAATTATTTGTGCATATAGCCTGCTCCAAATATTTATCTTAAAGGGAAGCTGCACGGGTCGTAGGCTTTAACGGGTCCACGATAAAGCGGAAGAGAAAGAAATATCAAGCAGCTGTTGAATATATGACGTACTCATTGCGTTGCAAGCCAGTTGTACGTATTTCTCTGAAAGAAACAAAGTGAAAGAGTACAGTCGCACTGAAGGCAGCAAATATCGAATTCAAAGAGTGAAAACAAACACTAAAATTTACAAGTTCATAAATAAACGATCTCTGTACTGATCGAAATTATTAATGCTGAAACAAAATTATTTTGTACCCTAAGGGTTATGAAATCATGCTGTTTTGTACCATTATTACTGCGACCGGTCATCTTGACATGTCTCTGTCAAAATAGATGTTATATGTAAATTAAACTTGATTATAGTTAGAAACACCGTAGAAATGCCACTGAAATTTGCATCTGCTCATAATTTCTAGTAGAATATCACGCATCTGATAAGAAGACTACTGCGCTCATAGTAATGTTAAGGTTGTCAATTAGGGTAGAATATGACAGAAAAGAAGGTTGGATAAATTGCGTCACGGAGTGTCAGACCCATTTTCTTCCCAAAGAGGCGTCTTTTGTGAGACGATAAAAAAGGGCGAGGCTTGCAGCCCGCGCAAGGGCACGCACCCCTACATGCTACCTTGCTTCACTCACGATAGGGCACCCTGCTCAGTAATTAAATATTAAAATGTGCTTTATTAATGTTATCACAACACTGTTTCGAAATTATGCACGTACTGGTAAAAATGTGAAAATGTAGAAGTTTCGTTAGAACAGAATAAAAGGGATGCCTAGAACCGAGGGGAATGATCCCGTTATTGTCTGGCATGGGAGACCATATCGGTCGGTTGGTTTCCCACGAGTTTAGACGTCGAGGCCCGGGGGAGCCTGGGTGTCGGGGCTGTTCACCGCGAGCGAGGGCGATGCACCTCGTGGAGCTTCTTCGATCGACAGTTCCAAGGAGTCATAATGAAGGTGGTCGGCGGTTCACCACCGCCCGCGAGTGAGCGCGTTAGCGACGAGCTGCCGGATAACGAGGAGCGCTGTCGGGATCAAGCCGCGAACGCATTTACGTGGAATAATTTCGCGGACAGATAAATAGCGGACCAACTCGCGAATTTGTGGCCGGACATCAAAAGTAATATTACTCTATCGTTCGTTGTAATTTCCCCTGAACAGCCTATACAAGGAACTAAGTACAATTTGATCAGATAACAGACAAAGTGATACGATAGATGCACAGGTTCACTGACTGAAACCCTGCAAATACAGTTTCACGTCGTACCTATGAGAAAAAGGCGGTCAAGTTACTTAATCAGTAGATTTACATAACATCATATTTTGAGTTTTAATTACTGTATAATAAAAGATTGTATTTAAAAAAAACTGTATGTAGTAAAATTACACATGCTCATTTAGAGACCGAACTACTCTTTGGTATAGAAGAAAAATTATCAAATCACAATGGCGTTTACCACACACACACAGTAACACACATGAATGGTGGCGGCTGCCAAACCACACAAATAGATGTGAATCTAGGTAGTCGTATTCTAAACAACATGTACCAAACTTCGCACGCCTATGTTAATGCAAAACAAGCATTTTTAGTATTAGCACAAATTAAGAAACACCAAGCACGCAAGACAGGCGTATGGTGGCACATTTGTGGCTANAAGGCGGTCAAGTTACTTAATCAGTAGATTTACATAACATCATATTTTGAGTTTTAATTACTGTATAATAAAAGATAGTATTTAAAAAAACTGTATGTAGTAAAATTACACATGTTCATTTAGAGACCGAACTACTCTTTGGTATAGAAGAAAAATTATCAAATCACAATGGCGTTCACCACACACACAGTAACACACATGAATGGTGGCGGCTGCCAAACCACACAAATAGATGTGAATCTAGGTAGTCGCATTCTAAACAACATGTACCAAACTTCGCACGCCTATGTTAATGCAAAACCAGCATTTTTAGTATTAGCACAAATTAAGAAACACCAAGCACGCAAGACAGGCGTATGGTGGCACATTTGTGGCTATCTCTTGTCTGTGATCAGGATTTTGGTTTCCTGATATCGCAATGTCGAGAAAGGCGTTGCAGTAATAAGGTTCAAACAACTCAAAAAATATATCGTACTAGTGTATGACTCGGTGTTGTCCTAGTCGCAGACACATATGTATAAAAATGCTTAAACTGTAAGCATTTAATTTATATTTTTTCCAGGAAGAACCATACATGTTTTTTTATACTTATAATTACAATCTTGCCCTACGAAGCTGCTACAAGAATGATGAAATGCACAGGGGCATTTCATCATTCTTGTAGCAGCAATGAGGAAGCCACTATTCCTAACGTGGGAAAATTTTTCCAATAGTATGAAAATACACGAATTTTTAGAAATCTTCTTTACAAAAGCTGTGTACATAGACCACATTTATTATCCTGTACCTCAATTTGTCCTTGAATAAAATTGTTCTAATCTGAACATCTTTGGCACGAAATATTCTTGAAACGACTTTTTTTTCTGTAAATCCTTGTCACCTTGGTGCTCTTATTATTTAATTTCATTTTACAGCCTTTTTTGTGTTTTGTCAGGTTGTTTCTTCTTCTCTCCTCTTTTACATTTCTTCTACTCAGAGCCTTCAATTAACGTAATAGAACAGGATCGATGTCAGCGGCTCAAACGCAGGATGATGATGGCGTAATTGATCTATGCTCGAACATAGCGAGGTATTTGTGATGACAGACGGCTGCCTGATCGAATATAGGATGGTGATTGCAGACTGTAGTTTGATGTCGATGACTTGATAGCTAAAGTTTCAGCAACTGCATCACCTTATGTTGAACGAGAATCCCTATGGATTTAGTTTCCTTTTTTTTTCAGTAGCACCAAAAAACACTTTTCTGTTGCGCAGATATTGTCCTGCACTAAGGAATTATGAAAAGAAATTTCTGCAAATGTAGCAGTAAAATAGGCTTTCTAGACCAACTCTTTTAACAGATAAAGAATAATTAAACGTTACAAATATGCAAATAAGACGCAGCCATATTTATTACAAATCATATGAGTTAAAATATATATTACTCTGCTTCATCTGACGATGATTAGCCTCGGTCGATTACGAAACACATATCCGGTGCAATGAGAATGACGTCACAAATCGTGCTAAGAAAGTTCCACAACGAAAAGGATGTTCATCACCAGTAGTTGTATAGGGCAATGGTGGATTACAGCAACTCGTTTAAGATATATTTTACATTCTCATATTAAACAGTAGTTCCTCTGCACATAGTCGCTATTCGAAAATCAATCACGTAACTATCTGGTGCAAGTGAATAAAAACAGAATTTTTACTGAAATGTTTATTTTAACCACGGAAATGGAGTCTGTAATTAATAAAGTCGGAAATGGTCTCCATATTTTATACCTACCTACCATTCGGTAGCTCCTTTTTGTGTTGGACACGAATATTGATGAGGTTAAGCTAAGCGTTCTCCGCTAATAATAATAACACTAATACTAATACTACTAATAATAATAATAACAACAAAGTTTATGAAGCAGTTAGACCAGTAACGCTACGGACACCCATGACTTTTAAAACGCTCAATGTTTGTTTTAAAAACGCCTAAAGCATATAACACCCCGTTTAAACATTTTACAAAGATAGGACTCTGGAAAACTGCGTGTCTGACGAGTATGAAAATATGATTTTGACATTGCGCAACCAACGTGAGTTTAGTAGATCAGTGCCTACGACACAGTTCTTGTGAAAACACAGGCAGAACTCTATAATTTATTTAATTTCTTATTCACGCATAGTGGAAGGTCAAAATAACTAAAAAAAATATTGTCCAACGAACACACACACACAAAAGAAGAAAGTTAACAAATTTCCGGAAAGTTACATGAAATGACAATACGGGTACGGAAAATTCTATTAATTTTTAAAATAAATTGTGTTCATGAATTTTTATGCCAGTGTTCGTACGTAAAAGTAAATTTTTTCCCCTAAGTGCAACCATTCTGTTTGGGGACAAAGAGATTTCCTTGCAGGAACAGCGCAGTTTATCTCCCCCGTAGCTTACCCCGAGACTGCATCACTTGGGTAAAGACGAGAGTGTACGTTTTTCCTCGAACCTTACGAAGAAAATTAAGTTCCCCCGCGCAGACTCCGAGATCAAAAGCGAGGAATTCCAAAGCCGGTGGAAAGAAAATTGGAGGAAGGGGAGGTATATCTCGGAGCATGGTGGATGGTGGGTAGAGTAACCAAGGACGAAGGAGTGGGGGAGCAGAAATATATCGAAGAACGGCGCACATGGCAACAGAGCGAGAGAGAAAGGATAGAAAGGATGGGGTTGGACCGCGTTGAAAAGGAAGTTAAAATAAAATAAACATTTGCACCCTCCATGCATGTGTATTGGAAATTGGAATTGTGCAGAGCTTTCGAGTAACACTATCTGCAATTCCTCTTTGCGTGCAGAACCACTTTTTTTAAAACGCAATTTACAACAAGGAAAACTGGTTTATCTTTGGTGCGCGGAACGAATTATTACACTTGGCGAAATATGTTTACCGTTACAGGCACGCTCTTTGTTATACTAATATCCCGCAGACTCAGAAAACTTTAATGCTCTTCCATTCCAATATTATTCCATCTGCACCTCGATTCAGCCTCAGTGGCGCACGAGAATTCGCTGTTAAGCGACTACAAAATAAAACTCTCATTTAAATTCAAATTCGAAACATTATATGGATTTCTGGCGCAGAGGAGCCTGAAGAATATATGAGGTTAGATGAAGGGTGAATAAAAATGGGAATAGCACGTGAAAAACCCCCGACGCCAGGGTAGTTTACGCCACCCTGCCCGCGTGGAAATATCCACCCGGGAAGTTCACAACCAGCTGGACCACGAACTGAATCGTAGAGTTCAGGTGTAGGAGGCTGGTCACTGATCTCTCACGTACGTAGGTTTTCTNAGCTGGACCACGAACTGAATCGTAGAGTTCAGGTGTAGGAGGCTGGTCACTGATCTCTCACGTACGTAGGTTTTCTCGGAGTGATTCTGTTTTCTCAACGCCTTCATTGCACCGCTGCTCCACCGTCGCTTCGTCGTCCAGGCTGTCCGGAGAGCTGCCGGTAGAGTCCTCAGGACTGGCATCGACTCCGCCCAGCAAGTCTCCCATTCGCTCATTCATGTCAAACCCTGCTTCTAGCGATTGGAGCAAGGGATGATTCACGAGGTGCAAGATTCAAATACGGGGCGAAAGTGGCACGTGCTGCCGACATCTGTTGATAGCGCACTGACTTAGATACGAGAGGTTCTAGTCCCGGGTTAGGCATGGGTTCGACCGATTGGCCGAGGCAAAAGCAATATTTGTCAAATTAAAAACCAAAACAATTATTTAAAAATAAAAACGAGACTACTGCGCCCTGTAGAGTTACACGAGAATTTGTACATAACTAGGTATCGTGGTGACTGTTACATTTAGCCGGTGGGTTTTTTCAGAGTGTTTACATTTTTCCCAGCATTTATATCGTCACTGCTCCTTCCATTCAGGAATTAGAGACACCTACGACTCCCCACGTCGAAACCAGTCATGCGTTTGGGGTTTACTCACTACCTTGTATGCACATATCCATACGAATTATTTATAGCCCTTAGGTATCTCACTTTCACTCGTATTCAAATAAGTGATAGCAAATAATCAGAAAAGAAGATTTTGAATAAATAATGACATTATTATGACTGGATGTCAAGTAAATACTCATCTTAAAGGCACTGGAGTTTAATTATTTTGAGCGTGTTTCTCATGTCAGTTCAATGTGAACGTAAATAAGTTAATGTCCTGTCTATGAAACTCTCTTTTATACATAAATATATTTTACTGGAAGAAACAGTGACAGAATATGTGGTTCTGTGACATCAGGATGTAGCGCCATTAAGTTTCGCAGCTTAATCGTTACAATTTCGAGCTACCAGGATAACTGCCTTATTTCACATACATTAACTGCTTTGGTCATATAAAAATGCACAGCAACAGTTAGATACTTATCGATACTCCTGAAATGGATTATCGACAAATGTGCCATTGCCATGTGCTCCCAAACAACGTAAAGAACGTTTTTTTTGTGGAAACTAAAAATTCTTAATACATTATATAGGTTTTCAGGGCTAAATGCCAAGGTAGATTTAGATATTTGGCTCTTATGAACAACATTCACATGCCGAACCAACTGTGCATTTTAAACGTGCTCGTGATTTTTAAGCAACCTTGCAATTTTGAAGTGTTATACAACCATTTCTCACCAGCTTTCAGTTTTCGTTGGCGTTGAGAAATCTTATTCGCTTCAGGAATAAGACGAACTATTCAAAGCATTTTGTACAAGCGTAAGACGCACATAGCAATGTTTCGTAATCGCCAAGCTGTTTAAATTACGTTTTTTGGAAAGTAAAATTAAATTAAATCGTTTACTGTAACAGCTNGTTTCGTAATCGCCAAGCTGTTTAAATTACGTTTTTTGGAAAGTAAAATTAAATTAAATCGTTTACTGTAACAGCTGTTTTAAACGGATACCTAAAAGCAAAATGTGTACAGCAAAAGACTGTCTATCACGTTTACTGAGAAAAAAGTACGCAGAGAAATATTTTTGGACCCCTCATATTATCTAAACTGAAAAATGTATGATTAGGAATTAGGTGGGCTGATGTTTCCATCTAAATATTGTCAAGTTAAATTTGAATACTGACAGAACTGAATAATTTTCATGTCTGTGATTGTATCTGACNTCCATCTAAATATTGTCAAGTTAAATTTGAATACTGACAGAACTGAATAATTTTCATGTCTGTGATTGTATCTGACACTGTACACAAAATTCCTACAACCCAGTGTTACTATCTATACTACATAATATAGGACCTATAGTTGTTTTAACAGCACTTCTTCAGATATATTTCAGTTGTCTTTGAAATAGCTATTAATGTAAACAAAAAAACTATTCGGTTGCTAGTACAGAAGTTTAGTTGTCGGCCCTGAAACCCCGAATGCATATCTGTTCTTTTGTAGAATTTCTTATGATAATTTTCATGGTGTACATATATGAGAATGGGCATTTATGTGAGCTATTTCAGCTTTGATGAACATGAGCAATGCATTTATGTTTCCGAACAAACCGTTCGGTAGAAACTTCACGTAAAAAATTTATGTATATTAACAGACTCACTCGCGAGTTCCCAAATTGAAATTACTAAGTACATAAATACAGAGAGGCGAAATGGCCACATCAAAGGAACCGCGGTGCCATTTCATGTGCTCTGTGTGTTTGTGTACTCTGTGATTTGGGCAAGTAGGTTGCCACAAGCTGATTGGTGAACGGCGTCCCAACATTTTGCTGGCTAGTGTCGCTATTTTCACTGGCGTGTGTGGCCGTTTCGTGTCTGTATGCGTAAGCACTTCGTATTGAAATTTCGTCTGCACGACAGCTCGACTGAGAGGATGCGAGCACTGCATTTCAAGTTTTTCTAACTGCTTACCATGCAAATACAGGCAGAATTTCCATGCACGTTTTTCGTTTTGGTTAAGCCTTCATTTCTTTTTCAGCAGTGCTTCACGTATCATTACCATACGCGGTGGTAATTTTTTTCTNCGTTTTGGTTAAGCCTTCATTTCTTTTTCAGCAGTGCTTCACGTATCATTACCATACGCGGTGGTAATTTTTTTCTCACAGCCGCGGAAGTCACGAGTTGTTCCAGTGCAATGTTTACGTGGCACTGTTTAAGTGATCGTGAACCAACTGTTCCAACTATGACGCCCGTTGTTTCTATTATAAAGTGCATCAATGAAAATAAACCTACTTCTACTGGCTGCCATTTTTTACGCTTATTTTTAAGGGCTTTGGAAAAGTTCCGCTGTCCGTGAATTCAGAAATATAAAATTAAGTACTGAATATGAACTACTATACTTAATGTTCTTAAATGGAGCTTGTTTATTGACTTTATATTTTTACTAAAAATAACATCTAATTGTTGACAATATGTATAGTTGTCGAATAAAATGTTGCTTGCTGTTTTGCGAATAGTAACGTATAGAAACAACAAAAATCAGTATATATGCAAAAAAATGTTCTTTAAAATTATACGGAAATGTGGTTATGTAGGACTTTGCAATTAAAAACTATTGTAAAATCTTTTTCTCAATTTAAATAGAATTTCACCTCCTTAAAGGTCATGTTAGAAACTTTTATTTGAATTATGTCCTTTTCCTCTAATACATAAAAGTTTCAAATTTGTATAGTTGTAGATAATAATAATTTATTAATTTAAAGACAATTATTTCGGGCATATATTGTGATTTTTTTGGTTAATATTCCTAATTCTTCGTAAAAGTTTGCAATTTTTAAATTTAAATCGATGGTCTCTCGCAATTATTGTTGCACATGAAATTTACCAGACTTCAAATATCTTATCGGTAAGTAAATGTTCCCCACCAAAATATATAAAGTTGTTTAAATTCTGTTCTTAATTTTATATTTTAGGAATTCGAGTATTGCGAGACCTTTCCATAGTCTTTAAAAGGATTATGTACTAAATATTTTCCGTGGAGTCCTTGTTTGAGCGTATAAGCGTATCTATAAATTAACGTTTTGGGAATACCACTTTTTTTTGCTCGAAAAGTTAAAAACCAATAATGTAATGCATCATAGTTTAGCTTAAATCATATTAAGTACAGATAAAAAGAAAGAATTGTAAAATGGTAAAAAAAAAATGCATTTTTAGAGCCTGCCTGCACAGTTTTCTTCAGAGGTGAGAGAAAAGTACAAATACGCTTCTGTTGTTTAATCAGTGGGCTTTCATCTCGTGTAATGAAGCTTCGCCTTTACAAATCTAATTTGAACAGCATAACGNCTGTTGTTTAATCAGTGGGCTTTCATCTCGTGTAATGAAGCTTCGCCTTTACAAATCTAATTTGAACAGCATAACGCAACGATGGAAACGTTGGAAGCCAGTTCAGCTTCTTTCGCGTGGGGCGATGAGGCACTATAATTCATTCACCGTTACTTCACACTTTTCTGAAGCCCTGCTGTAGTTCTAATTCCAGGGAATTCCTCCGCCTCGTGCAAACTAAGCTTAACTTTACACCATGAGACAACGCACCGAATTCATGGGCACTCGGTTGTAATAATATTTTGCATGATAACTATTTCTTACTAGGCGCTACCAATACACATGTTTTCTCGCTGTTTTTATTCATATTTATTTACAATGAAATATTATAATTTATAAACAAAATATAGACAAATCTTCAACTTAACGAATAATAAGATACTTTTATGTTAACAGAGGTATGAAACGCTTGTGGTACATTACATAGTTAGGAAATAACTAAATACGTAATACATGAGGTGATTTTTCAAATGTTTGATTCAAAAAGTGTGAAGAAACCGCGAATAGACAGCAGGCGCGCGTGTGCGTAGTCCGTATGGCTCCCTCGCTTCTGGGCCTTGAACGCGCAAAACAGCTTCAAAATAGCCTTAAGTCAAGATTTAAGAAATGACATTGCCTATCTTTAAATCGCCGAACGCGAGGCAATATTCGTGTTAAATGCGGCTTAGGGCGAGGTTTCTTAATGCACCGCAGACGGTGAAGTACCTGTTGTTTCACCTTTGAAGCGGCGCGCGTATTACACCGGCGGAGTATTTCTATATAAATGTATTAAAATGCCATCTGTGCGGGGAGTGACGGCAGGTCGTACATTATTCAGAGACATCGCCGAAGACTGGAGACAGCAGACGTGGTGGTGTCGGAAAGACAACGCTGCTTCGCGGTACCGCCGGTAGAGGCCTCTAGCGGAGGAGGGTGGTGGGNGGGGTGGGGTGGGGTAGACGGAAGAGCAAGATTGGGAGGAATAAAATAATCTTATTTCTTTATGAAAATGGCGACTGGGGTAAAAAAAAACGAAAGACGATGCGAAAGAGAACGAAGAGATCAACAAGTGGGAAGGGAGAAGCAAGAGAGTGTGGGAGCTCTGGAGCGTTTTGTAGCACTCCGCACGCGGCTTCGCAGCTGTAAGCTTCCTAGCGCGTGGAACTAACATCCTTCTGTTTTTGTTCCTAGGCTCCCGTCGGCCCCGAACGATGTATTTTGCGTTTTCACAGCTCATAAGTGAAGGAGTGCCAAGGACGATGCTGGTATGCGCGGCAGCCGCCGGATCGCCTCTAAGGACAATTCAGTGAAATAGGGTATACGCGTTTTTTCCTGGGCCATCCTGTAGTGTGTGCATTGTAATAGTTTGACATTATTCGAACATTTTATAATTCAGCGTTCGATAACATATATNCCATCCTGTAGTGTGTGCATTGTAATAGTTTGACATTATTCGAACATTTTATAATTCAGCGTTCGATAACATATATTACACTAACTGCATATATTTCAACGCGAACACCAACATAAGTAAGTACTTTCTGCAATGTTGGCAGCGGATCAGAAAGTGAAGTTATACAAGATGTTTAAAAAATATCACCTATGTAAACAACATATATTACTTGTCAACAATTAAAAAAAGCTTTCATGTCAAAATATGCACAGAACAAAATATTTGTTCTGATGTAAGGCATTATAAGAGATCTGAANCCATCCTGTAGTGTGTGCATTGTAATAGTTTGACATTATTCGAACATTTTATAATTCAGCGTTCGATAACATATATGACACTAACTGCATATATTTCAACGCGAACACCAACATAAGTAAGTACTTTCTGCAATGTTGGCAGCGGATCAGAAAGTGAAGTTATACAAGATGTTTAAAAAATATCACCTATGTAAACAACATATATTACTTGTCAACAATGAAAAAAAGCTTTCATGTCAAAATATGCACAGAACAAAATATTTGTTCTGATGTAAGGCATTATAAGAGATCTGAANGAAAAAAAGCTTTCATGTCAAAATATGCACAGAACAAAATATTTGTTCTGATGTAAGGCATTATAAGAGATCTGAAGTGTTTGCATATTCATTTGAGGATAAGACTTCGAACACTCGTACTTTTGTGTCACTTTAACTATTGGTTCAGTACTTAATTTAACACTCCTTGAACTCAGGATACTTAAGAATACCGCGAATTCCAGCCGCAAACGACGGCAAAATGGCGACACTGGCCAGCAACATGTCGAAACGCCGTTCGCCAATCAGCGCTTTGTAACTTTGTTGCCAGCCGGCAGCTCAGACAATAGGGATCATTCGGCCAACCAGACAAGTGACCCTTTCCAGAGCCCCACGCAGCCAATCAGTGAATGGGTACGCCCACTTCAAAGAAATCATCTCTCCATATCAGTTCTGTATACATACTTACNACGCAGCCAATCAGTGAATGGGTACGCCCACTTCAAAGAAATCATCTCTCCATATCAGTTCTGTATACATACTTACTTATTTTGTACTATGGGAAAAAAATTTACCCAGTCATTATAGTCAATTCACTGTTAATTCCAAATTTTCTGAAGCCCTGCTACAATTTTACTTCCAGGATATTCCTCCGCCCCGTGCTTACAAAGCTTGACTACGTCAAGAAAATTACACCAAAAGGAGAACGCACCGCATTCGTGTACACTCTGTGTAATAATATTTTGCACGAGAACTATTTCTCACTAGGCGTTACCAACATACCTATTTCCTCCCTGCTTTTATTCACATTAATTATAAATGAAATATTATAATTTATAGACAGAATATATGTAAAAGTTAAATTTAAACAAAAAAAAAAAAAAGGTATTTTTATATTAACGGAAGTATAAAATGCTTGTGATACGTGACGTATTCAGGAAACAACCAAACTCGTCAAAAATGGTGTGATTTTAAAAGGATTTTTCGATAAGTGCGAAGAAACCGTGAATATACTATACCTCCCACTGTAGTAGTAAGTAGACAATGAGTAGCTGCTCGAATATTAATAAGAAATTTAAACGAAATGTCCACTGATATATCTCTTCTATCGATTTGAACTCTCAAAATCAATCACACTGTTACCCCTAAGATATCTGAAACTATAACAATAATGCAAGTTCAGTAATACAGAAATTAAGATAGGCCAGTAAATCAAGCAAGATTAATATTAAAACGAAATATATTATTATTTGGGCAATACTCAGAAATTTGTGGGACCTATCATAGTTTTATTTGCATATCAAGTATTGCACACAAAGTTAGTCATCAAAGGATTACGACGAGGCAAAATTATATTAATTATCTCATGGGTGTTTTTCTTTATCTGCTGTATAATAATATAATATCTAGTTTCGAAGTCATTAAACTTGCAGTTTTTTTTAAGTCTCTAGCCATTATGAGTATAAAAGAATACCCCAACTTTGAAGGTATATAATATCAAAACCAAACAACCTACAACCTTGATTGACCAATCAAATTAACCGCGGAACAGCGAAGTTTGTTTACCATACATTCATAAATGTTCAATTTGACCACCCCGAGCGGCCCGAACGACATATACGCGATAATCAAACTCGTTCCACACTCTTGTCAGCATGTCCGATGTCATGGCTGCGTATACGGCATTCCGAAACAAACCAGCCGTTTATTTAGGTTGATTTTGTCATTACAACGTTCCAGTTCCCTACAAGCAGTGAGAAACTGTACTACAGTATGTTGTGTTCCTCTGTGAGGTGTGAACAGTAAACATTGCAATGTTATATTATTATCGCGAAAGGAAAAAAGTTTTAAAAACTTGTTACTATATATGCGTCGTAACTACATAGGGCATATCTACTATACATAGTTGACTGCTTTACGGAAATGTGTCACACTACAAACGGTCGACACCTCTCAAAGTGTTTTTTTTTTCTTGATATTGTACGTTCACGAGGAAAATTTCTGTAGTCTTGACATCTTGCATGCATTAATGTCTTATTTAAATCGTAATTTTTAAATCAATGGACACCTGAACTGATGTTAATTATATTTTTATGTATAAGAATAAGACATGGCGTATTTGTAATTCACAAGGTTACTGAATTTCACAGACTCGTGTTATAAACACGTGAAACAAGTTATACTATTTTGTTTTAAATGAACGAAAGTTTTATTGAAGGCAGAAGAATACGCAACGGATGGAATTAAGTAATAAGTAGTATCTTCAAAAGTTCTAAAATAATAATTAAATGGATATTATATACTGACTGTTCGGAAATTAAACGCCCAAACTACGGGACGTGATTCCTCATGAAAAATAAAGTCGAAAATATACAGAACACTGTAAACTTAAACTGAATATTAAAGGATATATGAGACTAAATATTGGTTTTCAAAACGTATTTTCGCCGAATGCCTTGTACGGCGCCGTAACCTGGATGCATAGAGTGACGCCGTAACCTGGATGCATAGAGTGACGCCGTAACCTGGATGCATAGAGTGACGTCGTAACCTGGATCCATAGAGTGACGCCGTAACCTGGAGGCATAGAGTGGCGCCGTAACCTGGAGGCATAGAGTGGCGCCGTAACCTGGAGGCATAGAGTGGCGTCGCTTGATAATCAGCGACTAATGTTAGTTCTGCATTGTCACGGACGACCGTCGTGTGCAAATATCGTGACGAGTGGCGAGAACATCATCATGAAGACGTGGAGTCACATCGCCATTACTCTTGACATCGCGGTGTGGGGAAGCCATAGGGTATTACTTCAGGTCACATCTGGTTGTCATATAACACNACCTGGATGCATAGAGTGACGCCGTAACCTGGAGGCATAGAGTCGCGCCGTAACCTGGAGGCATAGAGTGGCGTCGCTTGATAATCAGCGACTAATGTTAGTTCTGCATTGTCACGGACGACCGTCGTGTGCAAATATCGTGACGAGTGGCGAGAACATCATCATGAAGACGTGGAGTCACATCGCCATTACTCTTGACATCGCGGTGTGGGGAAGCCATAGGGTATTACTTCAGGTCACATCTGGTTGTCATATAACACTATTATATCCATTATTAAATACTTTAAAGTATATATGAAATGTAATTTGCATGTAAAATTCAGTGTATTATAGTCTGTGAGTACTGCACTTCGCTGGAACACAAGATTTGTTACCGCAAAGAAAGAGTTGTTTAAATATGAACAACTGCCAAGTAGGCTTGTCCCAAGCATAATATTTTTTAAATCTATATAGTACTGTATATGGTAACCTTGCATTGTCGTTACAATAATTCAACAGACGTATTCGTGGCAATGTCAGTTACACTGTAAAGCAATTTTTTTTACTATGAAAAACTACCGCGATTAGTAAATAAAAGAGGAGTAGCATACCATTCAAAATTTCATTCACTAAAAACAAACTTTCCGATTTGAATCCGCACCCCTATGTTATAAGCCTAATGACCTGCACATACACGACCACTTTGTGTGTTATTGTATACAAGCTACTTTTTATAAGTATTATTGTAAGATATAACATGGGCAAGAATATGTCACCTCTTGGAAATTCTTCCCAAGTTGAGTTAAGTTGAGAGATTTGGGCAGCTCTTAGCAACGAGGTCTTGGGAGCTGATGAGTGTTAAATGAGGTGAGAATGGAGCAGCGCCGGAATGCAACGGTGGGGGAAATGGGAGATCCACAAGAAATCCCACCGAGCAGCGGCAGTGGCATCGTCCGGCACGATTCTCACTAGCGAAAATCCGGGAGTGACCCAGCCGGGGATTGAATCCGGTTCGCCTTGGTGGGAGGCGGGCAGGCTAGCCGCTCAGCCACCGTGACCACAGGGAAGAATTGAGTTTATTAATGTATACGTCGGGACAACAGTTACGTACTGAAAACTACAATGTAAGATAGAAAACCTTTGATATCATTAAACCGTTACCTTTGGTACGAAGTAACTTTTCTTTACTGTGAACAAAATCAGCTTATAGAAATGTTTATTTCTTAGCTACTAAGGAAGATCTTGCCATAAAACAAAAAAAGTACAAAAGACTTTATTAACAATGAACCTGTCATTCTCTTATCTTCTCTTTAAAGTAAGGCAATTTTTTGTTAATGTGTAGAAAACAATCTGAAATACCTAAATGGTTTTCTTTGCCGTGCAGAAAACCTTACATGGATTTTTTTTTTACGTTTGTGGTCAAGATTGGAGGAAATCTGCCGTTAAGGCGCCACTTAATGTTATCATTGTCGACCAGAAAGTGTTAATTGGTATACAAGAATGACCCGTGTCCAAGAGACACGTTTAAGAACGCACATTGGCCAGGGTGCCAAGGTTCGCGCCCGTGAACTGCGTGCACACCATGCTAAAGATTGTTCACGATAAAATGAGCTCTTTTGAAATCAACCTTAGAAAAAAAAGTCACTGCCCCTGCCTGCATATATTTTAACTGGCGCTCTGAGTGACATGCGCCCAGTAAAATTGGTAACGGGAAAGTACCTCCATATCTTAACGTCGAATAAAAATGTGTTAGGAAACCATTCGTGATAACTTAAATTATTTCTTTTGCTTTCTGTGTTTTTTAATGTATGAAAGTGTTAAAGTGAGCAGATTTTTAAAATATTAATTTTTTTAATAAGTTCACAGTTTCACTTGACCGACGCATGAATAAAGTGATGAGACTCTTTTGGCAATGTAAATTTTAAATACGTTGGAAGAATACACAACGTGCATATAAGTATATCATAAGCAGGGCTTTCAAAAGTGCACATTTTATCGTGGACAGCCTATAACAGGGTGTGTAGAGCTAACATTGTGTCCTCTCAGGAAAGGTGTATGCCAGGGTGACGATGGTTCACGCTCTTTAACTATGTGTACACGGCACTGCTAAGAGTGCGATGCGTGGTTTATAATAAATAGCGAATACTATGACAAGAGGAGGATCGGAGGATAGGTCAAAGGAAGAGGCTTCGGAAATGAATAAAAACTATTATCGCTCTTCATTCTGCAAGGAAACTGAATTTAACATCTACGAGACGAAGATGTTACTTGCAAGTAAAACTCGATAAAAATAAATAAAAATATACGAATTAATGACAGTAGTAATGTTTGCATTTCTATCATTCCCACTACTACGTTCCTCTTGGTCTGATACTATCACCGCTCGGATGCTACATGGCAGTGAGTTGGGAAGTCCAGGTGATACAGGAGTGCGTCAATGACGTTCCGAGTCCCCGCGTGTTTCTCGTCACGAGGCAGCACCCTGGCAGTCCTTCAACAAGACGAGGCTTGCTCACACACAGCACACGAGTCTTTGCAATGTTTGCATCATGCAGAGGCGCACTCGTGCCCAGCAAGATTCCTCGGTGTCTCCTCGACAGAACACGCGCGGGAACAGCTCGGACGTCCACTTCGACACTGTGCCGATCTGCCGAATACCGAGGGGCCGGTTACAGCAGCTGTGTGCTGCCCACTCGCCATAAGAGACGACACAACTGCCGTACGACTCAAGGTCGGACCGGTCGGCACATGTATCCGGGCCGGAGTAGGCGCTGCATTATACTGAAGTGGGGCCAGCGACACTCCCGTTCCTGTGTGCTCTGATACTCAAGTCATCGTAATTGTTACATGGCCTTCCAACGCGTTCACTTCCTTTCCACCACTCCTTTACAGTAAAAATATTATCTATATATGTAAGAGACGATTATTGAGAAACTAGATGCCAAGGATTTTCTTGTAACTCTTTAGGTGAAATACTGTATATTTACAACACATTGTTTTAGAAAACCTACGAAATTGTTTACGCAGTTCAGTATTTATAATAAACTTTTAGTCTACAACAAATGCTTCTTAAGATTCAACAATAGGTTTACACATTCTACGCAATGGTTTCTTGAAATTTGCTCTCATTTATTTTTAGTATTACAAAATGTCTTTGGCGACGAGTTTCCAAAGAAATCCTCATACAAATACAAATATATACACTAGAGAGCCAAAAAAAAAAACTGGTATAGGTGTGCGTATGCAAACAACAGAGGTATGGAACCAATCAGAGTAACGCGATGCGTTCGGCAGCGCCTATATATAAGACAAAAAGTCTCTGGCAAAGTTGCTAGATCGGTTACTGCTGCTACAATGGCAGGTTACCAAGATTTAAGTGAGTTTGAAAGTGGTNCTCTGGCAAAGTTGCTAGATCGGTTACTGCTGCTACAATGGCAGGTTACCAAGATTTAAGTGAGTTTGAAAGTGGTTTTATAGTCAGCGCACGAGAGATGGGAAATAGCATCCCCGAGGTAGAGATAAAATTTGTATTTTCGAGTAAGATCATTTCACGAGTGTACCGTGAATATCAAGAATCCAGTAAAACATCAAATCTTCGACATCGCTGCGGCCGGATAAAGATCGTGAACGAATGGGACAAACGACGACTGACGAGAATCATTAAACGTGACAGACGTGCGACCCGTTCTCAAATTGGTGCAGATTTCAATGCTGGGGCATCAACAAATGCCAGCGTGCGAATTATTCAACGGACCATAATTGACATGAGCTTTCGGAGCCGAAGGCCCACTCGTACACCGTTTTTGACTGCACGGCACAAAGCTTTATGCCTCGCCGGGGCCCGCCAACACAGCCATTGGACTGTTGATGACTGGAAACACGTTGCCTGGCCTAACGAGTCTCGTTTCCAATTGTATCGGGCGGATGGACGTGTACGGGTATGTAGACATCCTCATGAATCCATGGACCCTAAATGTCAACAGGGGACTGTTCAAGCTGGTGGAGGCTCTGTCAAGGTATGGGGCGTGTGAAGTTGGCGTGGAATGGAACCACGGATACGTCTAGATACGACTCTGACAGNGGCTCTGTCAAGGTATGGGGCGTGTGAAGTTGGCGTGGAATGGAACCACGGATACGTCTAGATACGACTCTGACAGGTGACAGATAAATAAGCATCCTGTCCGATAACCTGCACCCATTGATGTCCATTGTGTATTCCGACGGACGTGGACAATTCCAGCAGGACAATGCGACACTCCACACGTCGAGAGTTGCTACCGAGTGGCTCCGGAAACACTTTTCTGACTTTAGACACTTCCATTGGCCACCTAAATCACCAGACATGAACATTATTAAGCATATCTGGGATGCCTTGNGTTGACAGATACGTAAGCATCCTGTCCGATAACCTGCACCCATTGATGTCCATTGTGTATTCCGACGGACGTGGACAATTCCAGCAGGACAATGCGACACTCCACACGTCGAGAGTTGCTACCGAGTGGCTCCAGGAACACTCTTCTGACTTTAGACACTTCCATTGGCCACCTAAATCACCAGACATGAACATTATTAAGCATATCTGGGATGCCTTGCAACGTGCTGTTCAGAAGAGATTTCCACCGCCTCGCACTCCTATGAATTTGTGGACTGCCCTGCAGTATTCATGGTGTGAATTGCCTCCTGCATACCTTCAGACATTAGTCGAGTCCATGCCACGTCGTCTTGTATCACTTCTGCATGCTCGCGCGGGCCCTACACGATATTAGGCAGGTGTACCAGGTGCTTAACACATTCAGACCTACTTTAAATAGTATTTCCCGATGCTGCAAACATTTTTGAACCTGTGTTGCACTTTAGCCGACAAAGCTATTGCATCGTTACCAGAACCAGCGAGCTGTAAGCTTCATGTTCGGCTTTAGTAATATGAGCCAATTATATCATGGAACAATATTACGGTTTAAAAATGAGTTACCCACAGGTAAGATTATTGGGCACAGAGCCTAGGACAAAAATAATCTTCCTGTGTGCTATGGACACTATTGTGTAGACTGGAGTTGAGTGGGTTAATTTATTTGTCCGAGAGTGTACGACAGATTATTTGGAACCAATTTTGTAAAACCATTCTGAATAATATTGACATTAGTTTTTTTTAAGTTAAATACTTGCAGCATGGTTGCAAAGACATTACTTTCGGAACGGGATGCTCCGGGTTTGAATCCCGCGTAAGCATAGATGTGTGGCATTTTTGGTGTTATTTTAGGCTGTTTCAGTATGCTAAGCATTCTACTTTCGTTTATCAACTTACCAACATATGGCGGTGGCAAAAATTAAGGAAAAAATTAATGTTTAGCTGAAAAAACTGTATCTCGAAATACGCCATCTTAATTTTGATTCGAGGGCCTGAAATAAAGTAGCGATCTGGCTATAAACGACAAGGTATGGTTATTTTGATATTCAATGGGTACCTAGGTAAGTTTCTCTTTGATCTCTTGTTTGTGGGTACTGTTACATGTTGCTGCTCTGCATCGCTTCTCTTGCCCCGTCTCGCTCGAGCGAGCGAAACAGTGTGTCAATGGCGAGCAGTATCCCGTGGAAGCGCGGAGATGTACAAGAATTTGCCCGCGCGTGCCAGATAAGCCTATCGGGGCTCGTGCGCTCCGGTTCTTGAGCGGATTGAACATATGGGGTAATCGTTGCAAGAACGTTTTGGTCATCGCCCTAGACTCTCTCGGCAAGACTCGGGGTCTGAGGAACGAACATTCTAGATCGGCCATTCCCTGTACAACAGAAGATCCTAATTTGTGGCTGGAGTGTTGTATTTGTTAAACATCTTATTGTTTTATCACTTCTGTATCATGGCATGTACCTTTGTCAATTTCAATAAATAACATTATCACTCAAATAACTCACGCGATGGACCTCCGCACCGAGACAGTCTACAGTTTGGAGGATTGTACGAGCTGAAGAGCCGGGTGTACGAAGACAGCGAAGTAACAAGCCAGCCTAGTGACGAGTGGTGACAAAAGTGACTAGCGAGAGTGAAGTCTGTGAACTGCGAGAATCGGTACAATGGCAAGAGAGACTGGCGGGTGGGACTGTTGAACTGGATGCTTGGAAGGCAGACATTTGAAATTATGGCAACAGACAGATTGTATATGTCTCAATAATGAGTGAGTATTAAATTAATGTAACCAATTGAGATAGAAATCGAATATTGCGCAAACAGAGAATAACAAGAGCAATAATGGATATGGGTAATTTAATGTTGTAAATAATAGTTGTTTGGATATATATAACACTATGAAATAATTAAAAATTAAATTGAGCTATTTCATTTATATTTATACATCCATCCTTCACGAAATAGGATATGCCCACAGCGTCTTTTAACATGTATAAAAAAATTGGCCACGACTTGCTACATCACCGTACTATTAACTAACTCTATATTTCGGAACTTTAACCATGACTATGAATTTGCTAGTCACAGTTAACGTTTGAATACGTACATTTACAACCAGTGATGTTTTCCAAGTTGTAGATTTATACTGTATATTATTTAAATAACGGTGAACCCGCAATTTATTGTAATCAAGAAATCTGTAGATTTCCCCCACAGAGACTTGAAACTCTGAGGGCCCAGCTACAATCGGCATGGCGTTATAATCATGTCATAGCATGTAGTTCAATACCTGCAGTTGAATTGCGGCCAAATACACTATTCCTTTAGAAATAGCAAGCGTTTGTACGAAATATGGTGTGGTGTTACAGATGTCCACCTTTCCCTTTTTTATGGCATGTTATTACGACAGCCAATCAGAATACAAGACGTTAGAGATAACTCGGTATCAGTTGAGGGATTATGGTAATTTTGGCACATCGGGACCTGAGACTGGAGCGTCGGAGCTGTTCGTACTCTGTCATCCTGGTTGGCCGGCAGGCATAATGCATCCAGGTAACCTTTACCTTTAACTTTGCCCTTTACCCTGGTGATCATTGACCTTCACCCGAGCGACCATTGATCTTAAAACCCAAAATATCTAAACAAAATCCAAAAAAATTATAAAAGATTTATTTAAAAAATATTAAAACCTTATTATTAAACATTATTTTAAAAATTATTAAAAATTATTAAAAACATTATTAAAATCTATTAAAAAAATATTTCAAAAGAAACATTTCCGTAGGTTCCCCTCACCCTCTCCAACAAACCAAAACTCATTCTGTTGTGTGCAGCCATCTTGGCATTTTCATTTGTCATTTGTTTATACATTACTAGAGGACACCATCTTGGTATTTTCGTCCGTTATTTGATTTTACATTTCGGGAGGATGCCATCTTGGTTTTTTCGTTTGTCATTTGTTTATACATTGCTAGAGGACACCAGCTTGCTTTTTCATTTGTAATTTTTTTATACATTGCTGGAGGACGCCATCTTGATTTTTGCATTTGTCATTTGTTTATACATTGCTTGAGGATGCCAACTTGGTTTTTTCGTTTTGTCATTTGTTTATACATTGCTGGTGGACGCCATCTTGGTTTTTAGTTTGTCATATGTTTATACAATGCTGAAGGACGCCATCTTGGTTTTCGTTTGTCATTTATTTATACATTTTTGGAGGATGTTATCTTGGTTTTTGCGTTTGTCATTTGTTTATACATTGCTGGAGAATGCCATCTGGTTTTTTGTTTGTCATTTGTTTATACATTGCTCGTTAATGCCATATTGTGTTTTCTTTGTCATTTGTTTATACATTGCTGAGGACGCCATCTTGGATTTAAAATGTGTTCATCACCTAGGTGGAGCTAGTGTATTAATTATCGATATACCCAACAGGCGAGCTGCCAATATAGTCACCAGGTGGCAGCCATATTTGTTTATGTTTTTTAAGTATAGTTAGTGCTGTCGGCACCCTCCATGTTGGATTCTATTTTAAACACATAGGTGGCGTTAATTCCTTGATTCAGCCGCCAGGCAAGCAGTCAGCACTGATATTTATTGGCATAGGAAAACATGTAATTTTAAATTCCTATTTAAAAAAAAATATTTTTTTGAATTAACGTTATATCTACATGCATAATGCGGAACTTTAACTACATGATAAATGTATTAAATATATAGTTTTATTAAAAACTATAAGACTTATTTTAAAACTATTTTTTATGCTAATTAAAGCACCATCGTGCCTTATACAATTGAGATGGCGCTAGTGTATTAATCACCGCTTTCGTCACCGGACGACCTGCCTATTTAGCCACCAGGCGGCAGCTATATTTATTTATGCTTTTAAAGAATAAGTGGTGCTGTCGATGCCCTTCTAATTGTAATCTATTTCCAACACATAGGTAGAGTTAATTTTCCGATTTCACTGCCAAGAGAGCGGTCGGTACCCGCTCATTCTGACGATTCAGCAGCAAAGTGAACGGTCGGCAATCACATTTATTCATGGACTCAAAAAATACCTGCAATTTTCCATCATATTAAAAAAGATTTTGTTTTCAATCAGCAGTATACCGACATCCATCATTTATTTAATCGAAATTTTTTTTGTATTAAAAAATTTAATAATGACCAATTAAAAATCATTTTTCGTTTTAATGCTAGTTAAATTACCACTGAAATTCAGTATTTATTCAGTTACCCCTCACCCAAACACTTAGTTCGACCAATTTGTCGCCCACGCTTAATCCCTTACTACGCTATTGTTTTCAGTATATTCCGCCATAGCGTGATAGTGTGGGGAAAGGTTAAAGGTGTCCAGGGTCAAGTTCAAATGTTAAGGTCAAGGTCACCTGGATCCATTTTGATCGTCGCCCGACCATAACTGAAACACAACCTAGCAAAATAAAATATGCTATCTACAACCGGTGTAACAAAATATTATGAAACATTTGAGCTGAACAATCAGGGTAAAGTACGTCCACGTCATAACCATCTTGTTGGTGCATATATGCTATGCTAATCCAAACAATTCTCTGAGTTAGTTAGTTTTGTATTTTTTATCAGATTTGTTGAAAAATTGGGCATTATATCGAACGCCACACATAAAACTAGCATTGCATTGGCCGTGTCACTTTATTCTTGCACCAATCAAGTAACATTTGCGAAACTGTTCAGTGCGTAAATATATATGTAAACAATATGTCAATTTTTTCTTTAGTGTGCTTAAAAAAGACAGAAAATATTTTCAATTAATTTAGTGGCCACAGATGTAAAAGTTACGGTTTGAAAACGAGTTTAAGATGTGGGACTATTTCTCGTTTCTCGTTGCCAACTTATCAGGTGGCACGCTAGAAAGTGTGTCCATTAAAATACATACTCTTAGGGGCACTGATTTTTTTTCATACGTTGATTTCAAAAAGTGCTCAGTTTACCGTCAACCATATATATGCCAATTTAGTTTGGCGACGAGCACTAATACTCGAAGGGCGTCAGAAGGGNTTTAGTTTGGCGACGAGCACTAATACTCGAAGGGCGTCAGAAGGGACTGTGGCTCGAACACGCCCACTCGATTCCCTCTAGCCTGATGGAGGGCCCGGAGTAGTGTAGCGATCTGGCGACAGGCGACCAACTACATGTGCGGGGCCGCCCCTGCGCGCGGCAGCTGTGTCGCTCCCTCTGAAGATATACGCCGCCACTAACCCGTAGCGCACAGGCGCACTGCGGGTAGACTGTCGCCTCAGGCACCGGAATTACCCTCGCTCCTAAGACTGCTTCCACCAAAAACTTTGGTCTTTAAGAGAGGTGCCCGTTTAGAAGGGGAGGAGGCAGGAAGGGTTGAAAAGTTCAACTTCTCCATCCTCCTCCACCACTCTTCTGTTCCTGAGGGTCCAGCAATTTTACCATACGAGTGCCTTGGGACCGGCCCCGGAAGGCGAACTGTGTGTACTGCTGGGTACAGAAAACAGGGCCAAGTTTAGATAAGGGCGGTGCAGGTTGCCTGGATACAGAGTGCCCTGTTATTCACGAGTACCGCTGATAAATTACAAACTACTCTTTGGATAAAGGTGAACCGAAACGTACACTCACAACGTGTGAAAATCGCATCTGTAACCGATTCTGTTAACGACTCCAAATGTTAAATTCTTTGACACTTCTTAGAGCTCGGTACACCTCATCCTTAAAAACTGCTCGATGATAATTTCTGACACAAAACTGAAAAATCAAACATTGATAAATTATTGGAAAAGAATGCCATGTTGTTCCGCATTATCTTAGTTTTGTATTATACGACCGTCAGTCATTTTTGTGGTTTCTCAAGATGTGGCGTATCTGAATTTGCAGAAGCAGTCGTAGCATGTCCCAAAGAGTACTTATGTATTTAGTAGTATAGAGTATAATAATAATAAGAAGAAGAAGATGAACAATTTGGCATAGAGCTCTCCGGAAGTTCAGCTGTTTTTTATTAATTTTGTTTTCCATTACTATATTACCTACGCAAGGTTCAAATTCAGCGAATTATCAACCAATTACTCACAGGAATGCCGACTGAACTGACATGATATGTATGGCCGTCTGAGTTTATAGTCAGTAATGGGCAAAAAAATAACTTTCACGTGCCCAAAAACCAGCGAAATGTTCATGAGGTAACCACAGCAGGTTTAAAGGTAGGTTCAACCCGTGGCATTCATAATTTTCTATGAAACGTGTGGACACACTCAGTAGCGTAATCCACACGAACGCCCATCAGATCAAAGAGGTATCCTCTCGATTAAAATAATTCATTGCATACGATTTTACGATACGACATAACCTAAATCCAAGATGTAAATACAGTTTCCCGCCAAAACCGACAAATGCTCCACTCCTGATGCAACCAAGTCTTCATGCATTTGTTAAACATAAAGGACATTACCAAATAATTATTTTTTATTTTTAGTTTTCTCGTGAGTACTCTCGTTTTCTTGTTAGTTCATTTCTTCCCATTTCCATTCTAGATGCCTCATTTCGTGTCATAAACGGTGACATGCAGACAACAGAGCCGTATTCAAATACGCCAACACTTCGGTTGAGCACTACAATTTGACTGAAATCCAGTGAAAATTTCTTTGTAGGGAATTACTAGAAACCAATTTAACAGCGAGTTCCTAGCACTTTCCCGAAGCCTAATATGTTTCGCGCACGATTTACTGAACATTGTTGAAAGTCTTTCTGTACGTTAAACGCACGTCAAAATTAACATTAATTTCGACCAGTGACTAATGTGTTTTAAGTATATCAGACAGTTATTTTCAAAATGGCGGTCATATAGCCATTTTAGCTCATTATGCTATATCGTCGAAACCAAGTAATCAATTTCAATTTCAATTTGTCTGTTGGCAGTATGTTTTACAACTATNCATTATGCTATATCGTCGAAACCAAGTAATCAATTTCAATTTCAATTTGTCTGTTGGCAGTATGTTTTACAACTATAAAATGTGTCTACACAGAGCCTTTTTTTGTACGCCATTTTGTAAGATAGCGCCACATGAATAAATAACATTTTATGTCGTATCTCGGGAAACAACTGACCTATTCATACCAAACTTGACAAAAAAGAAGTACTGCAACAGGATATGTAGACTTGTATATTTTAAGTAGGCCAGATACTTATTTTCAAATAGCTGCCATATAGNTAGTACTGCAACAGGATATGTAGACTTGTATATTTTAAGTAGGCCAGATACTTATTTTCAAATAGCTGCCATATAGCCATTTTAGCTTAGTATTTTATATATAGTATAGTATGCAAAGCAGCAGCCTCTCGGCTGCCACCCTTTTGTATTTTTACGTAGCGCTCTTAGCCGTTAGACCATCCCGCGCTACGGCCGCCCTCTCGGCAGGGAAGAAGGATCACGCCTTCTCAACGCAGGTGTCCCAGCTATTCNATCCCGCGCTACGGCCGCCCTCTCGGCAGGGAAGAAGGATCACGCCTTCTCAACGCAGGTGTCCCAGCTATTCACCCGAGGTAACCAAGCCCAAAGCCCCGACTTGATACACAAACTCCACCAGGAGCACCCTACCACAAGACCTGAGACCCNTGAGGTAACCAAGCCCAAAGCCCCGACTTGATACACAAACTCCACCAGGAGCACCCTACCACAAGACCTGAGACCCTCGTACTCATATTACCAAGCGTGTGGTCTGGCCGGAGTACTATCCAAACCCCTAACATCTTGCCAGGACGCTACCGCAGCAGGTGTAGTATGCTTTATAGTCGAAACCATGTAATAAATTCCAACTTAAATCGTCTGGAGAGAAGGCGTCTCAAACAGCCGAATCTTGTAGCGGCGTACATGTGTCATAACCGACTGAGCTATCTAGACATCTGTCAAAGAAAAGTTTAAATGAGGTATTTGCATATTCAAATACTTTTTTTAATTTAAAAAAAATTACATTCTCCCTTAATTTATTTTTAATATTTTTAGTGAAATCAAAAATACAGTAGGCCAGAACCCAATGAGACTTTCATTTGTTATTACTTTGTCTATAAAATCTATATTTTTTAATTAAAAAACCTGAAAATTGTATTAGCAGCCAAAAATTTACTGTGCATTTCAGTCAGAACCCTGTGAAACATTCGAATTATAATACTTTGCATTAAATTTTTTTATGAAATCGATATTTGTATTTTTTAAGTCAAATAATAATATATTTGATTGTATTTTTTTAAAAGTAATTAAATTCGGATGTTTTACACATTTCTAGATACAGTTTATAGTCGTTTTTTCAATTACAAAAAACAATTGAAATTTTTTTCTAAATAAAAAATTATTGATATTATAGACAAAGTAAAATAATTGAACGTCTGACTGGGTTCTGACCTAACAAGCATTTGATTTCAATAAAATTACATAAAACATTTTTAAAAAAATTAATTTTTTAACTAAGGAAAACTATTTTTGTATATATATATACAATTTCTCATTGACAGAGGTTTTGATAGCTCAGTCAGCTAGGGCACATGTCTGCCACTATGTGGTTTGGCAGTTTAAGGCACCATGAGTCGAGAGTATTTTTTATGTTACATAGAAATCATATGTGTTTCTAGAGGTGGAAGTATTAACAATTGCCAAGTACACTTTTTTTTAATTCAGGGTAGAAATATACATACACACTGGCACATGGAGAAAATAGCGACTAAGTCGACTCTTGCGCACTCTAGCAGGAAAAACAAAAACAAAAATGGTGCTAGCGCACTCTGGCAGACTACCGTCAAACTAATGGGGAAACAGAATGTATGCCTACAAGAGATGTAAGGAAAACCTGATAAAATAGCAATCGAAAGATGGTGACCGCGCATTTGTCATCATCCAAGATGGTGAACATCACCTTAACATCTCGGCCCGCAGTCTGTTTGCTTGGATCAGCATAATACATTTTTTTCACCCCATTTTCCCTCGAATTGTAGGGTTCCGGTTTTTTGGGAAGGGGAGAGGGGTGGTCTCGTTAAGAACAACCAATATGGCCATTTCGTTAAGAACATATAATCTGGCTACTGAACGCGACCTCCGGCCGTGAGATCAACCAAACTGGCAGGCGAATCCCGAATCCTTTCTCACAGTCCCCTGTCCTTGTCCCACTCTTAAGCTATGTTATAAATATATAAAATAAGTTTCAGTTTCCTCGCCTGTTCTTTCAGAGCTGAATCCAACTGGATACTTTCAGCCTAACACTTCCAGCATGAACAAGGCATTTTTTGAGAAACAGTAGCATTTTGGTGCCCATTAAATACTCCCACAACATTTTTTCACTTACAACTTTTTTAATAGGCATCCTAGAGGCTTATGTCCGCTACCAGCCCCATCCGGAGTGAAAGAATTTGCAAAACAGGTCATTCTCTTTTTTTTTAATAGCACAACGACTTCCATAGTCGAAACCAGCATTGCTGGGACTTTAAATTTCGACTAATACTGGATAGAAAAATGTAATCGAGCATAATGATATCACACGTTGCGAATAACAATATTGGATGCTTCTTGATGGGATCAGTTTCTTTACACATGGCCAAAGATATTCTGCAACGTCTTGATATTAATTGTTGACGGTACTTCATTTATCACAGTTCAAAATTGTTATCTTTTAATCTTGGTTTGAAGGCTTCGGTGCCGCGGAAATACTTACTTGAAAACCTGCATTAGCAATAACATTTTGGGTATAGTAATTTTCTGCATATATTTTTAAAACACTGACATTATATTTCGCACATAATTTACTCTTTACCGTTCCATTGGTCCAGCCGGCCTGTTTTTTCAAGACAGTTCCTAGTATAAACCGGCTTGCTGCTGAAATGTGTTTAGTAAATTAAGTGTATAAATACAGTCCGTATAAACCTTAGTAAGCAGATGAAATATAAATACGATTAAATCTGATATTATAGATAGTTGTGGGAGAAAACTCGTAAGATGAGAGTTAAAGATTCTGGTACAAAGAGGAGGAGTGGGGTAGTTCAAACCCTAAACTCCTTCCCTTGCGCACTTCACTTGTACAAACGTATCTGATATCTTACAACACCACGAAGCTACCTTTTAGTCAGTGAAATTCTGCCACCGTGATAAACAGTACATTTCGAGTAATTTCTAGCTGAGCCATCACTAATTGTCACCGGTTTGGCTCCATTTCCACTATTCCAGTTTTAGAGTATACAATTTCACGCAGCAATCAATCCACGTAAAGTGGGGCCACGGTGGTGTAGGGGTTAGACTTCTCGCCTCCCACCTATGCAACACAAGTCTCGACTCCCGGATTTTCGCATGTGCGAATCGTGCCGGACGATGCCGCTGATTGGAGGATTTTTTCGGGATCTCCCATTTTCCCCGCCCTTACATTCCGGCCCTACTCCATACTCACCTCACTTCACCCTCATTAGCTTTCAAGACCTCGATGTTAAAAGCCACCCAAGTCTCTCCACTCTCCTATACACGCAAATTAATATTTAAATGGAACAGCTGTAGTCGATTAATTGGGAATTTGTTCTCAGCGAAAGTATGGGATGTCATATTTTTCCCAGCCGACAACCCCACACGAACGTCTGAATTCACTGGGAAACGCCGACCTCGCGTGGCGCAGTCGGTTGGTGCGCCGCCGGTCTGGGGTTCGGGAGGTTCTGGGTTCGAATCCTAGGTAAGGCATGGGTGTTAGTTTCCGTTAGATCATGCATTAGTTTGTAAGCCGCTTCCTGATAAGCCGTTAGGCATAACACCGGGGGACGTTAATAAACCCTTTCCAATAACAATGCAATACAATTCCACTGGCGAACGCAGAGTGTACTAGTGAGGCGGTGTATCGCGGTCGCAGCGCTGGGCGTGCATCGCACCGTGTCCGGGAAGGGTTCCCGGGTTTTGGTTGACGTCGGTGGGCCTGGCGAGGGGTGTGAGACGCACACCGCCGATGGGGGCGGTTGGCGGCCGGGCGCTAANTCCGCGTTTGACGCCAAGAAGCGCGGGGGCGGTAATGGTGAACTGCCACGCGCATCAAGTGCGCCATCGTCATTAAGTGCAAGGCTTTCAACTGGTGTACAGTGTTCTAGTCGCACTGCGTGTGTACCTATGGAACTTTTAGCGGTGGTCTTATTCTTTTACTGGTGGAGATTCTGTCGGAAGGTTCAATGCAAGGCCCTCGGGTAGTTTTCTATGTATCTGATGTGTATGTTTTGAGATACAGCGTTTTGAAAAAACAGTTTTTGGCAGTTTTGGAGTACTCTTAAACGGTGTTACTAAAGTTCGTGACGTTTTGTGAAATACTCAACAGCCCTCATCTGAAGGGTGTGTGTTCCTTTCGTAGATCAGCACATTGGACGCACATTTAATAGTTTCGTGGGAAAACGTGTATTTCATACAGTTTGCAGCGCAGTTCAAGCACCAGGTAGGCGAGACCGCTAAGAATACATAGGTGAAACAGATGCATATTCCGCCGCGAACTACAGACGCACACATACCTGAGGGGTGGCGATGTGCTATTACTCAGACTACTCTCCTTACACCAAGGTGAACGGGGTCCGATTCGCGGCGGAGTCACCCAGAGTTTCATGGCGGACGATGCCGCTGTCCTCGCCGACGGCTCAAGACCTCTCTGTTAGGGTGGGTTTACCATTGACTTAACATAATTAATGTGTACATGTGTTTATAATATCAATCAATGTATTAGTTTATTACTGTCGTGTGCGTGTCCTATACGGGTCGTGTGCGTTCTTGGCTTGACTTCAGACATCGTTATATTTTACATTTTAAGTAAAAGTCAAGACGAAGTAGCCAACCATAGCACAGCGACATTTGTTGTTGGCGGAAAACTGTAATTACATTTTTAATTTAGGTTATGTCACATCATAAAATCGTATGCGATGAATTATTTTAATCGAGAGGATTCCTCATTATTTAAAGAACTTTTCGAGGTCATGTTTTATTTATTGGAAGAGATTATTGAATTCGCTATATTAAGTCTTCTACAGATTTATTGACGTGAATGCCCAATGTTGTCATCGAAATTCCCTTCTATAACATGCCAAAATTTTCCGAAACCATTACGCAGGCAGTAACCACAAATAATTAAATATAGGTAAATAATATTCACTCTTGCCCATTTTTTTTTTTCAGGTCACGTCGGCTGCTTTGATATCCAACGATTCTGATTGGCTAGACTTAACAGCTGCTAGATCAATCGTTAACGGCAAAACTTATTTTCCGTGTCCTTAACAAGTCATAAGTACAAGTCTTAATTCTTCAGTTTTTAATCGTAAACCTACCTTTAAGTGCCAAACAATACCTCTCAACTCAACTCCAACAGTATACGCCAACAAAACAGCATTGCTGGGTAGTAAAATGTCGGAGACCCGTTCGTCAATCAGCGCCTGCTGCCGCCCTGAAGTACAGGCAACAGTGAATCTATCGCAACACGTAATAATAGCCAATCAGGGATTTCCCAAAGCTTCGCACAGCTAATCAACGAATGGGTACGCACATATCAAAAGAGCCACCATGCCATTTCAATTCTGTAAGCTAACCCATTATGTGGTTACGTCGTAGGAATAGCTCTAGTGTTTCTGCAGCTCTACTTGTAAACACGTACTTTCACCCCGCCTTCGAGCGGAGTCGAAACGGGTGAAAGGAGACTAGTGCTACTTGAACTTTTTCTGCGCTCTCCAACAGATAGGTTTGTCATTCTCAATGCGATTTATGAGGTGATGTAATAAAGATATGGGGATGGAGCAGTAGCGGGAGGAACACGGGAGAGGACTCGGAGGTGTTCCACGAACACCACGACAGTGTCGCCACACTCTTCACACGAAAAATACCTTCCTAAAAATTGTCCACCCTCCTGAGTCTAAGATCCAACCACAAGACCACAGCTTGTGTTCAAGCACCGAGCGAGTTTCGCAATCAGATATTTTTTCCTTCCGATGATGCAGAAGAAACAATGTCGGTGGTAAAATAAGCTTTCATCGCCGATTTAACCTGAAAACGACCGTTCCTGCAACAGGTAAGATCTTCACACGACACTTTATCTATTTATTCAAAGTGCAGCACCATATAAGGTTATAAAAACTATTTATAAACTCTTCATTGACAGAACAAAAATGGCAAATTTACGTTTAAGTCCTTATTATAATATAATAGAAATAGTGTAAATGAGAATTTCATCACTTAGTGAGAGACAGATTTTTTTCTATAATAGAAATAATAGTTGTTGTTCGACGCAATGTAGTTTGTTGATTGAAACTTCTGTCTAGGAGTTTGAATGATTTCTTTTCCTAGGCTCCTTGAGATATGATGGGTACACACAACTTTTACATTTTATACCTGTCGTTACCAAACTCCAGAAATCTGGATCAAAACGTTTACAACTATAACATAACAAACATAACAACACTAGGGAAACTCAATAAGAAATACTACCAAGAAATAATGTAGCCGACCACAGATACTAGTTGAAAGAAAATTGTGATTTACTTAGGCCAAAGAAATTTTTGTGGCATCAGAAATACTATGGATATAGCAGAAAATCAGATCTCACAAAAATTTGCCAGTTTTCATTCAATGAAAATTAAATTTTAGGCGTGTTTCTCAGATTAAAATTAATATCTGTCATTTAAAATTACTCGAAATAAGTTACTTAGACACATTCGAAAAGCACGCCTATCACTAGAGACCTAGCTCACAGATTATGTAACACGTCATAAGTTGTCATGGCAACTGTCAACAAACTCCATGTAGCTTATGGCCTCTGGATGCAAATAAATTATCCCTATAGTCGGAATTACACACACTCAAAAATTAAACAACAATTTCTGAAAAATAATTATGCAGTACAAAAATAATAAATATTCTTCGTACTGTTGCCATAATAAACAGAAAAATGAGAAATAACATTAAATTACTTCTCTGTGTCACGTTAAATATATATATAAATATCTAAGAGAAAACATTAGATTTGAGTTATGACATTATATTTAATGGTTACTTGATAATATACATGCATACGCAACGAACAAGAAAGATTATTTATATGCCTCAGCGTTTCATTTAAGATGCGATATTGAAATTGGCTTGCACATAAATTTGTCGCTCTTTTTGGTGACATATGTTTCAGAAAAAAATTGCGTTTCTAAAAATTTCACACTTTCACTTGATCGGAGCACGAAATAAGTAATATATCCTTAATGATTTTATCACAAGTCTCGCCCGCGTGGATCAAAGACCATCTTGGGTGAGAAAATCCCGGCTGCTAGTGTAACGAGGCTCTTTGCCTGGATGGATAGTTTCGCCTTCACAAGGCCCAGTTGTGCGGGTCAGAGCGGGACTTCTTCACTGCACGTAGCATGGAACAACCGCTCGCAGCTCAGGTTGGCTGGTGCGTAGTAGACTTCCCCGCCTTCCCCTCCTTCCCGACCACCAGGCGATGGCTCTTGACTCGTCGGAACTGACCAAGAAGTTCCGCGGAACGTGAGGTATCGAGAGAGACTGTCGCAGAGGTGTTGTTGAAAAGTCCGCGAACACCAAGTTGCCATCGTCTAGTAAACGCGGGCAACTGCAGCGACGCGCCGGTATCCAGTCGAGGCGACGTATCCAAAACACGCTGCAACAAATACAGTTTGTAAAACATAGCACCGAAGCGCGAGCGGATCTCCCCTCTCGGCGGCACAGTATTCGGGACAATCGCGCCGCCAAGAAACTATATAGCACTTGGTGACACTTTGAACGTAGTCTGCCTGTGGGCCCACGCTGCTTGACGAGTTTGGCGTACCACTCGTCCCTTCCCGTCACAACATTCAACCTACGGCTAAGATAACATTCAGGTTAGTCATTTATTGTAACTGTGTGGTTAAAAAAGATTTGGACCTCCCTTTCCATTAGCTTATATTTATTGCAATTTGGAATACCTACATTAAAGCCCTGCCCAGTCTTTATATATATTTAGTTTGGTTAACATAACCCTTCCCTAGTCAAAGTGTAGAGGGATAACCTTCAATATTTAATAGTTCAAAAAAGTCATAAGACTGTTCTGGAAAGGACGTATGAGGGAAGAAGCGATTCATAAATAGCGTGCCGAATGACTTATCTGGCGGAGACTGCCAGTGCGCTTACTAAACATATATCTTGCTTCTTAGATATGTCTGTGACAGACAAATTTTTTTATGATCATTGTTACGCTTTTAAACTTAGTTAAAATTTTTATGGATTACTGTGAAATTTTCTTAAAAATTTAATAAGTTGTAAAATTTTTTTTTACAGATTTGAAAAGAGTGTTTTATAAACACTTTGTCAAAGTTTTTAAATAAGACATGAAAAATCTTTTATTGCATGCCAGAATCCACGGGCTTTTGGGGAAAAGTAGAGAAAGGTTTGCCCAAAATAAATTGCAATGACTGAAAATTTTTTATATCCTTTCGATGGTCTCCGATTTCAAGTAAAAAATTACAAATGAAACAACCGAAGAGTTTTAAACAATGTGAATTCATGTTAATGAAAGTGACAGTTGTGACTATGAACGTATATTCTTTAACTGAGTTGTTTGTGGGGAATGGTCACCCATCCAACTCTTGACCATATCCTGAGCAACTTAACTAAGATGTCAAATCAACATCCAACTTACAAGATAAGGTGAAGGTGTGCACTTAAGTGTACACTACCATAAATGTTTATCTACATTAAATTTTCGGTACGTTCTCCTAGGGCTTTATCTCATATGTTAGGTTGAAGAACAGAAATAAGTTTCGCTTGAAGTAGGAATGACGCCAGACCTGACTGAGGCCGGCCTGTGTTTAAGTTATTTCCTGGGCCATATCAGTTTGCTCCCAGGAGAGCTGTGAACCTTTCAACTCAGAGTTAATGGTTACTTGTAGCATAAGAAAACACAACAACAGAAATAATAATCATGAATAACATTAAAATCGGTCATATTTACGAATACCGACAATATTTTCCAAGGAAACCTCATTTATTGACCTCCTTTTAGTTAGCCTGTTCTGTCTCTGTTCAAGATCGTCGATGTATTATATAGCAGGACATACAAGGCTGGGAATGTAAACAGAAAGGATCATACCCTGAGCAATGAGTTCCTGCATTTTGCGTTGCGTGGTGTACGTTACCAAAAATATAATCCGTGAACAGTTCGTACCGAAGTCTATCAATACCGAGCACGAAGTTCGCCTACTGTGATAACGAAGCAAGTACTTAGCAAAAAAACCGAGGATGGTTCAATAATATTGCTTGCTTGAAACGCCTGAAATCATATACAATCGTGGGACTGAACTTGTTAAAAACCAGCGGTACAGAGTTAACGTGCGCAGCAAAAAATATCGCTGAATCTACCCTGTGAAACAATTTATAGAAAAATTTGTAAACTGCAATGGAATTATTGTATGTATACCACATATCTCGCTGCCTTGTAAAACTGGAAAGTTACCTAAGTTTCCTGAACTTTCCTCACCAAAAGCAGGAACGCTACCTTGGAGTGAGTGAGTGAGTGAATGAAGAGATTTGGGCGGCTGTTAACATCGATGACTTGAGAGCCGATGAGGGTAAAGCGAGGCGAGTATGGCGCAGCACCGGAATGAAAGGGCGGAGGAAACAGGAGATCCCCGAGAAAACTTACCGACCAGCGGTATCGTCCGGCACGATTACCACATGCGAAATTCTGAGGGGGGACCCCGCCAGGGATCGAACCCGGTTCGCCAAGGTGGGAGGCAAGTAGTCTAACCACTACACAACCTCGGCCTCACTACCTTCGACGTATGGTAAAAATAAACATAATATTCGAGCTTTCTTACTATGCGTATACACTGAGGTGGTATATTTGCGAATAATTTATTAGAGTGTAACCACACACCACACGCAAATACCAGTGGTCAGCAATGCAACAGACAACTCGATTCATCTTCGTCGCAGAGGATTGTGCTGCCAAACACTTAGGTTTATGTGAAAGGGCAGACCAGTGAGGGTCGGTTGATTGTTACAGGGTAATGAGTTAGGGTAGGGGGACAGAAACAGGCTATATATACACTGGGACGATGCAGCTGCGTCCAGTTATTGTTCACTCACTCGTCGCCCACCAAAACGCCAGCTTCAACTGCTGACGTGGCCTCATTAGCGAAATGGGTGCTTCGTCACGTGTTCGTGATTGGTCACAGGAACGTAACCTATGGCCCGTCCAGCGATGGTTGGTGATTTCATGCACGAATCATCGACAACAGTTCCTTTAGGACTCCTGGCCTTTTTATCTCAATAAACATTATCTTATTCTTCAAACTGTTTCTTCTGGAGTTTTCTCCGCCCATCGACATTCAGTTTTCTACATGGTTTACAGTCGTTGTTGGTTCAGGATGCGCAGTTCCCTAAGTACTGCACAGAATAGTTAAATTACCGATAATGAAATGGCGTGACGGTTTCTTTTATGTGGACGTCCCCGTTTGCTGATTGGCTGAGCGAGGCTATGGAATGGGCCTTGTGTCTGACCGGTTACTGCGTATACTCTATTCGTGGTTACTTCCAACCCTGCTAAAGTTATACTATCAGGATATTCCTCCACCTCATACAAAGCTTATAGAAAATAACACCAAAGGGAGAACTCACCCCACTCGTGAGCAGCCAGTGTAATAACATAAGAACTATTTCTTACTATGCATTACCAGCACACCCATTTTCACCCTGTTTTTATTCACATTAATTACAAATGAAATAATATCATTTGTAGAAAGAATATAAGTTAAAGTTCAATTTAACAAAAAACAAGGTACTTTTATGTTAATAGAATTATAAAACGCTTGTGATACGTGGATATTTATTAAAGAACAAACACATCATACATGGCGTTAGCGCTTAGCCTGATCGCCTCCCACCAAGGCGAACAGGGTTCAATCCCCGGCCATGTTACTCCGGACTTTCGCAAGTGGGAATCGTGCCGGACGATGCCGCTGGTAGACGGGTTTCCTCGGGGATCTTCCGTTTTCCCCGCCCTTGCATTCAGGTGCTTCTCCATTATCACCTCATTTCATTTAAGTACATCAACTCTCAAGACCTCATCGTTAAGGGCCGCCCAAGTATCTCAACTCAGCATTATACATGGGGTGATTTTTCAAAAGTTTGATTAAAAAAGTGTGAAGAAACCGTGGATTATACTGTGAAAGTCCTTATTGGTTGAGCTACCAGCCGGCAAGGAAGTTACCGGGCGCTGATTGGTGAACCACACTCCAACGTTTTGCTGGCCAGTGACGCCATTTTGCTGGCGTTAGTTGCTAGAGTTCGCGGTAGGAGCAGCTTTACTACTTCTGTATTACTAAGACTGTGTCTCAATTTCCTTCAATTATATACATGCCCATACTACGCCCTGCCTGTGACGTCATTAATTATATACTAGAGCCATCCCAATTCCTAGAATAGTACACACAGCTTCTGAAATTGCTTACTTGTTAGGTGAATTTGCGTACTTGCAGCGGTCGCCATGTTTGTTTTCAAACGTCACATACAAAACCTATGTATGATGGGAACTTTTTGTGGTTCTACTTACCCACCGTATTATTGATCTACGAAGCAACCACTGTGCAACATTATTTCTGCGTTTATAATAACCTAACTGTTACACATTACAAATACATTATTGTTGTTTTACTGCAAAAAAAACATAGACATAAACGCAACCAAAGACAACCAACATAGAACACAAAATGTTTATTTACAGCAAAAACCATAGAGTTGTTAGCTCAGAATGACAAAACACTTATTTACTTTCTAGTGGTTCGTGTTATTTACGCCGAGTCAAGTACAGCCAGAAAAAAACCCGTCCCAATAGTCAGGGTAAGTACATATAACGGCAAGTACGAATTTGTATGTACTTAACAAATATTATATACTTCCAAATATGTACTCACAATTGAGACAGAGCGTAAGCATTCTGTGACCCCTGCCAAAGCCCCTGTCACACTATCAAACTTTTGCCTTCAAATATATTTGACAACAGAATTTGAAGACTAAATACAGACATCAAATTTTCCCTTCCAATAAATTTTATCAAATTATCTCGAATGTGTTTTAAACGTGTCACACTTTCACATTTATTTTTTCTGGAAGGATCTAATCTGAATTTTTATTTTACAATTATTTTTAAAGTGATATGCTGCTGTTGTGTTTCAATGCAGTCCATTAAAGGAAGAAATGTAACGAATGTTGTGATATATTTTCACTTCTTTACTTAATTAAAATGTTATTTATCAAAAATGTTTCTGCACAAAGATATTTAATTTCTCGGAGTTCTTAATATTACGTGCAATATCCATTTCAAACAGCATCCATGCCCAGATAGTTTCTATATAAATTAATTATCGTCATAACTTATTTCTTTTATAGCAATTTTTCGTTATTCTAAAGTTTTGCGAGGTCCATTTTTGTCGTGCACGATTCTGATTGGCTAAGGCCATCAAACATCAAATAAATTTTAGAACCGGTCCAATCTTCAAATGTTTGGTGAAAGCTAAAGACATTCAGAATTCTCAGACAAATATGGCAGCGTTAAAGACTTTTGCTGACGTCACAAGTGTCCAACTTTGTTTGACCAAACTTGTTGGAAGCAGATTGACGGAAAAAATGAACAGTGTGACAGGGGCTTAAGGTTATTTTTACTCAGGTTGCAAAGATCAATGTTAAGAGTTTGGCAACCAAGCATTTTCGCTACTAGGTGTCGCATGTGTACTAGATTTGTTTCGTTTTTCTACGTTAAAAAAAATTGCAATAAACATAAATCAAATATAAAATAACTTCGTAACTAAGTAAAATATTTATGTTATATTATTCACGTAGATAAGACTTTTATTCAAATATGATCTCTTTGATCATTGCGCACCTAGCGGCGGAAATCACCCCACTATGTTTCCTTCCGCTGCCCGTACAAACGAACATCGCCACACACATAATTCATGCGTGTGTCAAGTGACAAAAGGAAAATTCTTCAGGTACTGATATGTTACTTTTACCTCAAAACTTACCTTGGTGCGTGGAATTAAAAGATATCTGTATTGCAACTAATTTGAACGTTACACTTTTAATAAGACTTTAAGTCATGTGATTCATTTCCTAAATTTACTGCTAACATTGCTATTACAACTATAGTCAGTATTTGTGTTTAAATGTACGCACGTTTATTTACGGGCAGGGACATAAGTTAGATTTCAAACATGGTCAACAGTGAAAAAGCTACATATATTTATAATATCATTATGTGTACACATGTGTGTAAACATGAAAAACACTAAATGTTTAATTTTCAGCGTTTTTCTTCCAATTTTCCTATCTTAACTGTCCAGTATTTTGCATCCCGTGGAACTCTGAAGTAATTTCATTTCTGCTGCAATTATTTGCAGTACATTTGCCTTGCTGTGAAAAAGTATACAGTATTTTAATGTAATAAGGACGTGTCAAACTGCCACTGTAAAAAAAATTTGTGTGATTCCCAAATATGTATTGGAAGTTTTTAACCCAGACAACGTATGGGAAATGTACCATACATAAATCTTGTAACATTCCAATACATTTATGGAGATTTTCCTATGCACAAATGTAAACATTACAATACAAATATATGGTAACATTTCCAAATGTTTAGAAATCATACCATACAACTTAAGAATATTTACAGGAACAATTCCAAACCAGATTAGCATATGTTCTATCCTAGTATGGTACTACTACTAGACACATGTATGGGAACGATCACGTGCCATATTGGCAGCTGTAGTACACAAGTATGGCACCTTTACCAGACATATGTATAGGAACGATCACACACCATATTGGAGGCTTTAGTATGCAAGTGTATATATATATATATATAGGAATGAGCACATACCATGACGGTAGCTGTCGTAAAAAAGTGTGGTATCTTTACCAAACAAGAATAAGTCAGTTTGCACAAATAAGTACTTCAGCCAGAAAGTGAGTGGCTTCCTGGCACTTGACTGTGCGAAAAGCAAAGCTTATCAAAATGTAGTACACACACTATCGAATTTGTCATAAAAGTGAAATTTATGTTTTAAAAATCATATACAAATAAAAGTTAATTTTTAATAAAAATTCAAGCATATTTACATTTTGGATGCTTTAGAAATCGCATTCCAATTCACTTATAAAACTTAAATTGATATGGAAAAAATCAATAGTAAAAATATTCAAAACATTACTACTTATTTTTATTACAACCAGAGTAATAAAGGTACTATTATTTCGTATATTTTTTTAATGCACTTTCTATAGCTTATATCATTAAATTACGCTTAACTTTTGATTACAAACATACTATTATTACATGATCTTAAAGGAAATAAGTAAATTATTGCAATACATATTACAATTATACAAAAGATATGCATTCTTCTTTCTTATGCGACACAAATGGTACCTTTTTGACAATTTTGGTAGTGTGCATACTAACGAGTTCTGCATATTGTACGGTGAGGCGTAGTGCTTCATTGGATGCCCATCTCATCCTATCTGATGCTGCTAAGACTTGGATCTTTTACATTTTTCTATCGCCTTGACTCAGGCCAAAGTATGAACAGTGACATGCCACACTCTACTGCTCATGTTTAATTTCAATTATATACATAAGAATAAGTCAAGGAATTGGAAGAATTTTTAAGTTTTGGGTCTTAAGTTATGAATTGTGCACACCCCTTAAAAATGACTGCACACCAACGTTTATAGTGTGTCAATAAAATATGATACCTTTACTATAAATGTGTACAGAAATGAAACATACCCCCTCATGTAGTTTGTTCTCGAAATTGCACGAATGCCAGATATAGAGGAACTACATCATACTGCTTCAGAAATGATTTATTCTACGTATGTATTGAAAGTTTCCTAAAAATGTTATATATAGGAATAGTAATATTTTAGGAATTGTCAATACATGGCTGTAGAGGTGGCTCACAGAGTATCAACCTGCTACTTTGTATCTGATACACACTTGTATCAAGTACTGTAAATGAATACACTGCCGAAGTATCAGATACATTTAGTATCAGTTTAACATTCGCATACAGTATGTTGTGTCTGCAGTTGCATGTTTTTTCTGATGCAATAAAATTTTAATTGTATTTAAAATGTGCGATTAAGATGAAACCCAACTTCTTATTTTAGATTTGGAGACTGCGCAGTTAAGTGATTTAGTCTTTTTTTCTTTTAAAAAAGAGAATAATTTATAAATAAATTTTATTTACACGATTTGATTGTAGCAATTTCATTATCCTCTCTAAAAAAATTTCGTGCAAATGAAATATTTCATCATGATCATGTTCTTATCCATATAGGCTGTTTAAAGTAAAGTGAGCACTTTTGAGGCCTCAGTTACTTTTTTCCCATCAGCCAATTTTTATGCTTCCGACACTTTTTAAAAATAATATTGCCATGCAAGTAATAAACACAGTGTATATATTTCATCGGACTAGAGTGTTAACATCATAACAATAAAATATATTTATTGACTATTATTCCAAATGAGAGTGTTTTTAAAAGTGCTCACTCTACCGTGAATAGCAAATACTTTATTTCACTGTAAAATGTACACAGTACGCAAACTCAAAACACGTAATTACTTGATAACGCGCGTATTCGATAACGGGCGTATCTGATACATCCCTACCTGATAACTGTGTGCGTGATACACGACCGCTACTAGAGAGACTGGCGTAGTAGAAATACACACGGGAAGCTCGGGAATTGTAATTCCCCGACTTACGCTACCCCGTTTTACGCGAATTCGGAGATACGCGGTTTTTCTTTTTGAGCGCCGCGCGCCTCGGCTCTCCCACCCCGCCCGTCAGTGTTCGGTTTACGACAGGTTCGAACGTGTTTCGCGAAGAATTGTTTTACGTACGCAGTGCGTTTTATTGTTAACCCAAATATGTCATCCAAAATAACAAAAAATGAGTAATTTGAATCAAACAAGAAAATGAAAATCACTATCTTTGGAGTGTAAACTGAATATTATCAAAGACTTTGAAGCAAAAATTAAAATTTGTGAATTGACAAAGAAATTTGACCAACCGGAATCAACAGTCCGAACGATTATAAAAGGTAAAGAAAAAGTTGTGGAAGCTATGAAAGATTCTCCATCTTTAAATTCAAGCATCATTCGTAAACGTCGTGGTATTATCACTCAGATGGAAAAATTGTTAAAATTATGGTGTGATAATAAAGTACGAGTGAAAAATCGTCCTGTTGATCAAAACACGGTGTGCTCTCAAGCTAAGCAGATTCTTGAGAGACTAAGAGAAGAAGCTGGGGAGGTGGCCAAAGATGAAATGTTTAAAGCTAGTAATGGCTGGTTCTGCCGATTCAAAAGTCGTTGTAATTGGCATAGCATCGCAGAGAGTGGAGAGGCGGCAAGCGCTTATAGAGAAGCTGCATATTTCTATCCAGAAAAACTCAAGACAATCATATAAGAAGGTGGCTACACTAGCCAAACCATATTAAACGTAGACGAAACCGGTTTTTTTGGAAGAAAATGCCTAAAACAACTTTTATCGCGCGTGAAAAAAAAAACCTTTCCAGGTTTTAAAGCCGCCAAAGATCGATTGACAGTGATGGCTGGTGCGAATGCAGGTGGTGATTGTAAATTGAAATCTTTCTTAGTTTATTGCTCAGAAAATCCAAGAGCCTTAAAAAATAAATCTAAAGCTGGTTTGCCCGTCATTTGGAAGTCTAATGCGAAAGCTTGGGTGACAAGTTCTCTTTTTGAAGACTGGTTTGGCCATAATTTTATTCCTGAAGTCGAACGTTATTTCCAATTAAAAGAAATCCCATTTAAAGTGATACTAATAATTGGCAATGCACCAGGTCACCCTCCTGCTACTCTAATTAATTTCGACCCACGGGTGAAAGTTGTATTTTTGCCACCAAACACCACCAGCTTGGTTCAACCGATGGACCATGGAGTCATTAAAACATTTAAACCTTACTACACAAGACGATCGTTTGCGCATCTACATGAAGCTATGCGACAAGACAACGAGATTTCTGTCAAAGACTTTTGGAAACAATTCAATGTTTTAGATGCTGTTAGAATTGTTGGACAATCTTGGAATGAGATTTCACAAAAACTTTGAATGGCGTCTGAAAAAAATTGTGTCCATTCTTTTACACCACCGAAACCCAAGGAGAATCAGTGCCAGATCTTGAACAAATCGACAGTGTAATTGAAGAAGTGGTCGATATTGCCAAAAAATAAAATTTAGAGGTGGATGGTGCTGACGTTCAAGAATTGCTGGATTCACACAATCAAGAGCTGACAATTGACGAGCTTATAGAAATGCGTGGGCATGAGCAAGATATTGAACAAACTGATTCGTTAGACCAAGTTGAATCGGAAAATAAAATGACAATTGCAAACTTAACAGAAGGCCTCAGTTCAATTAAAAAGGGGTTACAAATTTTTAGAAAAAAAATAGACTCCAATGAAGAGCGCATTTCTACTACAAAACGGGGAATAAAAACGTTATTGGCGTGCTACGAGGAAATTTTGCATGAAAAGAAGAAAAAATTAACTCGTCAGGCGACAATGTTAGAATATAAGAAGCCTTCTACGTCTAAATAACTTCGGTTTACCTTTTTTTTTATAACAATGAACATTTTTTTATTATCTAACATTTTATTAAACATTTTTCTTCTAAATTATTGTTTTCTTTAGACCCTGGTCACAATTAAACACAATTAATATGTATTTATATGCAAAATTGAACCCCGACTTACGCGAATTCGACTTACACGGTTATCGCTCGGTCCCACCTATCGCGTAAGTCCGGGGTATTAATGTATATGATACAGAAAGTATCAGATACTTCGTATGAGATACAGGTCTGTATCTGTATCAATTTGGAGCAGGTACAGAAAATAGCTGAACAACTCATCTCTACATGGATGGCAAATTTACAAAACCAAAATATACTCTATAGATAGTGCATTTTAAAAGGCAAAGACAATGACCCGGAACATTCTTTCAGATAACCGCAGAAATTCAATCTGCTGGAGGTCGAGAGCGCACGAGTTGCTATACCAGTTCTGCACATTACCAGTTCAGTAGACTGTTCTTTGCACAGTTATGATAATGTAGGAACTGTATTTGACATTTAGGAAGCCTATTCTGAAGAAATTAGAGGTAGAAATGAAGTACTTGGGACTGAAAATTGTTGATTTATTTTAGTTAATACACAATGTAAACTGTAAGGGATTTATATTATCTTTCATTACTGATAGTCTAAAAGGAATGAATCCACAATACCGATTCTAACAAAATAAATTAAGCAAATCCAGCAAAAAACTGTGAAAGGAAATATAAAGCATACAACTTGGCTTTATTAGTAATTTATGTATTTTTATTACTCTTCAACCGCAGTTACACTTAACTTCTTATAAATTAGTTAATGCATTGCACATGATGAATGGAACTTGCAAACTGTGAATGGACATAACGTGCAACATCTATCAATAAAGATGTACAAACTCATTGTAAATGTTCCTCTTTATACGAATTCATCACTTCAAGAATAAGTTTTTTGTAAAGGTTGGTAATATAACAATTTATCTTTTAAAGAGATTCATATTGGAAAACAATTTTCTTCTTTCCCTGAGTATGACATATGGCACATTAAATTAAACCTAATATATGTTATATTCCCATAAAAATGGTAGTTTCTCTGCCAATCACATGAAAAATAATAGGAATTGCAGGTACAAAAAAAAACCGAAGCAAACACCATAAAAGTATTTCATATGCCATGTTTATTTCTATAAGTTGAAACAACACAAGTAATTTTTCATGTGATAAAAATAACTATTCACAACAATGAAAAATAATTTGAAATAGTTTGCATAGTATCCCATGTAAATTAGAAAAGTAATTAAAAAAAAAGTCATTATTTTTGTTAATACTTGAAAATACACCTTTTCCACTGACGTGTGAATTTCTTCACACTGCGTTGCAGTTTTCTGTTACAAGCATCAAATTAACTGTTGCTACTTTGTATTCTTACCACTTGCCATGAATTTATATTCATAAATTGTCTGAAACAAAACACATTTAAAATGAGTGAAGAATGTGTAAGTATTATTCAGATTATTACAGCTTAAATAGGGTTGCCATATATTCAGAAAGGAAAGTCAGTACATATGTTGGTAACATTGCTTTTATGACTCACCCTAAATTAATAAGGTATCATACATGTACCTAACAGGGCCAAATTGTACATATTTTTACATTTAAAAATTGTTGTATATTACATTCAATTTTTGTTCATGAAAATACGTTTTCAGGTGTGCCTTGCGACTGTGGAAATCCAGTTATTAAATACTATGAGTGTGTTTGAAAATAATAAACATTTCTTCTTCAAAGGATGCTACAATCATTAATTTGTAATCACATTATTTTTTACTATGTTGTGAAGTTGAAATTAAAAATTTGAACATTGAACTGTTACAGACACGAACAATACGCAGAAAAAATTGCAAAATCTGAATTATTCTGGGTAAATCTGTATATCTGGCAACCCTAATTATTAATAACATTGACTGACAGACCACAAAAACACATCAAATTAAGACACATTACTCTCACAACACAACGCCTACAGTCTGTTCGCAATTTCTTCACACTTTTTGAAATTAACCTTTGAAAAATTACCCCTTCGTATGACGTGCTTGGTTGTTCAATTAATTATATTACATATCACAATCGTTTAATACTTGTGTTAACATAAAATTATGTAAAAGTATGTTAGTTTTGGTTATATTAAAATTTTCTGTGTATTTTGCCTATGAATTTTAACATTTTATAAATAATTAACATAAATAAAAACTGAGAAAATAGGGGTGTTAGTAATACCTATAATAAATAGTTCTTATGCGAAATATTATTACACTGAGTGATCACGAATGTGGTGCATTATCACTTTGGTGTAGTTTTCTATACTTGATGAAGCTTTGTTTGCACAAGGCGGAGCAATCGTTAGAAAGAACTTAAGCAGGACTTCAGAAAAGCTGGAAGTAACCGTGAATAGACTATAGTAATAATTAGACACAAGCGTCAACAGTACAAAAAAAAAAAAAAAAAAAAAAGAGTTAACACTAATCGAAAAATAACTTATTTGGTTTTTAAATGGAAGTTAACAGTGGAATAAATCAACATATCAAGGATAAGTGGGGCGTAACATATTAAACAGCTAGGTCATTAGAAACTGAGCAAGTTGCTGTGAGAAGCAGGAACCGGGTAAGAATCTTACAATAAATATGCAAATGGTTTAAACGGTTAGTACTGAATGTTCTTGCAGGTTCATAATATTAAACTTATGGTATGTGTTATAATTTATTTATTAAAACTGGTACACATTTCCATGAAAATATTAAATACATTCCACAAGAAGGAAGAAAGGACAACCTTATGAGAGCACACTTGGTCATGTGACTCACATTGTCACAGTCATAGTAATTTTTGTATGATCAATCTTATACTTTGTCAAGATATTTGAAATTGCTTAAGAACACTCCCTAGCATTTGAGTTTTCTAAGAATTTTACACCACCCACATACAGTTTCTGCTCATTTATACGTAATATTTTCAATAGAACACAAAACCACACACTGTTCCTTTTAATCAGTCGTTACATCCCACATAGTGGCCTCATCTTGACCTTGAACGGCCTTTAAACTTTTCTTCCTACACTTACGAGTATTTTGGGTACATTATTCAGTTGGTGGCTTTGTGCGCCTATTAAGTATACTACCGTGCGTTTTTTTTAGTAAATTAGGGACTGGAAATCTATAACACTTAAGTAAAATTAAAATAACTGCAAACATGGGCAAAATACTTGTTCACTGTTAAACATAACTCCAAAACCAATTTTGCAACTTAACTACAGAAATCAGTAAAAAATTTTATCATACACAAAATAAAAATACTCCTTACAAAGTAAAAGTGTTTCCACAAAATTCCTAATAGTAAAGCTGTCAAATTTTTTCTAGAGGAGAGTGTAAGACAATTTTTTTCTTAGAAATCTTAAAATTGCTGCCAACAGATATCTGCTTTTACACCAATTTAGTTCCACAGTAAATGTCTTAATTTTTTATGTACCACACTATGACTGTTCACTGTGCATATGGTACGGCAGGGTTTTCGCATGCCTTTTCGTGCCGACTCAATGATTGCATAAACATATAAGACATAATTTTAAAACTCCCGGTCACAATTAAAAACAGTTACTATTTCTGACAATCTTAATCAAATTTGCAACGTAAGCAGGCGACTAAAATTCTGCTATCCTCTCTTCATTATCAAGAACCTAAACATTAATTCACAAAGGTCGAGTAAAGTCGGGAGTGTTACAAATACTGCGCAAGTGTTAAGTGAGTATTTATTACCTTAACCTAAAAAAATATTCATCACTAATATTTACGCATTACTTTCGTCATATCACCAACTTTTTTGGTTAGAATTTCCCGTTCAAAAAAATTAAAAATTATGAAAGCGAGATTAGACAGGGTCTCAATTGGCCCAGAGAACAATCTCCTGTGCTCTCGCGAACACGTTACAATGGCGTCACATGGAACGTTGTCTAGTTGTCTCAATTCGTTGGAGAGAATGCAAAAGGACGAGAGCAGAGAAAGGAGAGAGCATGCTATTGCTGGTGCTCTCTCACACTCTTTGGCCATACACCATATTTGTTTACAGTGTCCAAGCATTTGAGGTAAGAGTAGTTTTCCGGGCCAAAATCACATCACATGTTACTTGTATGGTAATTTTAACTGTTTTAGTAGATGAAATAACTTGCATAACATGTATTTAAAAACATATAGAAAATGATTTCAAATACTCTTGGTTTTACCAGGTTATGTATTATTTGTAACTTTTGCATAGTGTGCACAGTTACATACAATAATTGCTGTAACACGACAACATAAATGTGCAAAACAAATTAACTGTATTTTACTCCCCAAAAGTTATTCCAGTAGTCCAATAATTATTTGTGAAATTCTCTAAACATATACAAAGTACTTCGAATAGCTATGGCCGTGATTATAGCTTTACATGATTTTGCGCCTTTCGGCATCAGTTGTGTGACATCAGAGAGATTGGTTGTCTCAATTTCACAGAGCGAGCGCGTGAAGTAGTGCTCTTGATAGATTGTGCAGAAGAGCGCTCTTTAGATTGAGACATGGCCTTAGCAATGACTGCCTGTGGACAAGTGCTTAGTGATTCGGGTCGGCGTATCAAATTGTATGTACAGCGATAATATTTCAACCTTGCTATAAATCAATTTATGAATGATTATAGTTCGGGAATTAAATGTTATTTACGTTTGTGGAGTTAATGCAACACACATTGTTTTTAAGTGTTGTAAGTGAAGTAAATTATATATAATGCTGCATAACATGGAAAGTTGTTTGTAAGAGTTTTCATGGTAAAAGGAAGTCACGATTATGGATTTGAATACAATTCAAAGAGAAATTTTGTTACTGGTTAGTGAATACAGCAATTAATACAAAATTTTGTGAATAAAAATGATTTCTCCATAATTTGCATTATTTTACATTATTCTGCAATTCATGAAATTTTCTAGACCCTTATAATTACACGATAATGACACCTGTTTTGATACTGAGCAATCAGAAGATGCCAAGAAACCTAATTTCAGGTGCAAAAGCTTTCCATGTAAACCTTTTTTAGACCGATACATAAATGGTGTACGAAGTACCTTAAACATACACATGGTGCTCTACCTGGCCAGAGATAAACCTATTGTGTAATTTTGAGGCATAAAAGCAAATACCACACTAGCACACACAGAGTCACATCACTTCTATGTGCAATATGCTGATCTGTCGAGCAAATTTTTAGTAGGTAAAAGTCCTCTATTAGTAGATAACATGCGTCTATTTAACTTGTATATGTGACCCTACCATTTTATTGGTGGAAAACCGGCCCTAGTGTCCAATGCAGATCTCGAAACCAGTTTTGCGTACATGTAGTATAGACTCAAATATGTCTGATCGAAAAAACAATTTTTAGCCACGCTGAAGGGCTTCAAAATGATTCTCTAACCTGTGAAAACAGTTTGTTGTGTTTCAACAAAAAATATTGTTGCCTCGGAAGTATGACATTAGTAATCTGCAATTGTATTTTAATTTTTTTTTTTTACAAAATTACTTAAGTGAATTCAGAAAATTTTTCTGTGAACTTTACTTAGGGATGGGCTGGAATAATATTTGGCTAATATTACACATAATAATTTAAGAATAGCAGATTGTACAGATAGTGCCTATGCGTACCACATGGCTAGTATTTTAGGTAGGTCTTCAAAGAGCACTAACTAAATTATTTCCTCTACATTTTATTTAACCATACCAGTTATTACCAAATCCTGCTAAATATTCCTATACATTTTTTATTCACTCATACAGCATATACAATCCAAGTGTTAAAAAACAAATGCCAAATAATTAAAATATCGTCAATTTAAAAACTGATAATTCTGTAACATACAGAAAGTAAACACTCATTACAATGATGCTATTCCCCACCTGTGGGTCCTAGGGTCCCATGCTAATATTATATGGCACAGACTATATATATAAGTTATACTTCTATAAGAATTACTTCGTCAAGAAGTTGTTTATGAATTCATTGCTCAAATAAGTAATGAAAATCATGAAGTATGACATATTTGCCAAACAAGCCTTCAACTATGAATAAACATAGTGACTTTCTTTTGTTTCAACACTCATTTAGGAATATAATAATGATGTGCACATAATAAATATAGTGGTGTAATGTATACTTGTACATGGCTTTAATTTCAATAGATTGGTGCATGATGTCAGTGTAAAAATACACATTGACCTCAATTTCCGAACTCTTGTAAACACAGGCTTATAGGCTGTTGACTGTAAACTGAGCACTTTTTGAAAGCCTTGTTTAAGATCTACTTGTATGCATGTTGCATATTCTTACACCACATGTAAAATTAACACTGCCATGGGTCTGATCACGATTGTGGCAGGGGCCACGATTGTGTAGTGAACTAGGTTTGATTCCTGGCTGGATCACTCCCGGATTTTCGCATATGAGAATTGTGTAAAACAATGCTGCTGGTAAGCGGGTTTTCTTCGTGATCTCCCATTTACCCCACCCCTTCATTCCGGCACGTCTCCTTACATCGTTTCGCCCTCATTGGCTCTAAAGACTTCAATGTTAAGAGCCGCCCAAATCTCTCCACTCCACTCTATTCATGCGTCCATCAAGGAAAAGTGTAAAGTTATTAGAAAAATAAATATTCAACAAATTTGATTATTTCTACACTTACTGTATATGCATTAAAAACAGAAAGAAAAATAAACCATTTCAGTATTTACAAATGTTTAACTTATTTAATTCAGCTGTAAGACATGCAACTAATTTCGGTCCGTCATTGCCAACTGTAATAAGTGCACACCAGTAAGTGTGCCCGTTAAAAATATTTGAGTAGGGTCAGTGGCATTTTTCAAAGGTTGAATTCAAATTTGCTGACTTTGCAATGAACATTGTATGCCAATCCAGCTGGCCTTGAGCATGTTTCTGCAACTGGTTTTGTTAATGAAATGTTAAAGTAATCCAGTTTTGTTTACGCAATCTATAGTGTATTTTTATAATTAATGTTTCATCTGTAGTGCACCTTGATGTGCATAACTCTATAGCGTATATTGATTGTCTTCGTTTTAGAAATTTTTATATAGTTCAATAAATAAGAAGGTGGAAAAAGTGTTCTGAAATTTTTGGGTCTGTTATTAAATATTTATAAAATTATCAGCTAGGACGCAGAGTAAATATCAAGCTTACGCCAATTAATGTTTTGCCTACGCGACAATATGGCAGATATAATATTGGATAACAATGTTTCAACAAAAATGTCATAAATAAGGCCACTGAAATATTGATTAAATAAATCTAGTGTTCGTTATGTTCACTATACATGACAATTTGATGCCATAATTGTTACTGACAAGTGTAAGGCTGTTCTATTGTTTAACCTCAACATGCTATTAAACTTCAAACCAGAACTGCATTAAAAAAAATTTGGTATGCCTATATAATAATTATAAATGTTGTCTTCCACTATTTCTTCTACAATTTATCAGAATCACCCAAATCCATTTTATGCATAGAGAAAAGAGGCTATGTTGTAAAACGTATTTTATTGCTATCCTACAGGATTATCGCCTAACTGTATGGAAATACCGTTGAATATTGGACTGCTCACTGTCTCTCATGCACTATTGGGGAAGAAACGAGACATATAAAGAATACAAGTTTTTGTTATAGAGTGAAAATTAAGCATGAAACATTTGATGACTTAATACATTTTAATTTTGTTGGCGTATTCATGCAATATGTATTAGAGTAGTTTTTTGATGATACAGTCATAACCTTTATTTTACTTATATTGAATATCCCCCCGTTGTTTCTATTATTTGAGCATGTCACAATTTTAGACATAAGTTACTATCCAATGTGGGTGTACAATATGTGCATATACATACACCACATTCATAATATAAACACTACAAACTGATAATCTTAAGTAAACGATAAAAAAATTTCTGACTGGAATTAGTAGTGCAGTATATCAAACAGGTTGTTTTCGTAACAAAAAATGTCATATTTTTATTTTTGCGCTGCATATTACATGAAATAATACAAAATCCTTTTACGTTTGTGTCTGATTTAGAAATAATATAAGTTTGAATTAAAATATATTGTCGACAAACAAGTCATAATATTAATAATGTGTTCTTGAGTTCACAACGAACGAAATTTCGTTAACTACGCATATGTGTGATTATACAATATCCCATTTACGTGTTTACGGGAAGTTAACCAGGTAAACCCAGTTAGAGTAAAACTTTTTACACTCTGCTTGTTTGAAAACTAATCGCTCTAAGTTCCAGAAGTTTACCAGGTAAGCCTCATTCTTTACTCAGTACTTGATCAACTCTGGGCTAACCCTGCTTGATCTCAGAGTAAAAAGGCTTAAGTAGATGACGCAAATCAAACGGCGCAAAACTATGTGAACACTGCAACAGCAAATATACAAAATTTAGAAGAAAATACAGTAGAAGCATTTTTGAAGTTTATGTGGCTCAGGAAATGAGTTTATAAGTATAGGAATAAGCAAAATTAACAAATATTAGTTCAACCAGTAATACAGTGTCCAGGAATTACATTTTATTCTAATCCGTCACTATTTTTTTCGCCTATTAGAACATTGAACAAACGCACTTAATGCTCAAGGTTTGCATTTTGAGCTCCTGCTATCTCAAAAGTTTGGGTTACTTTTAAAACTGCCTTGTATACAGGTCTAGACAACGTGACCAAGTTAACACAGTATACTTTACCCGATTAATTTTTGTATAATGCCTTTTGGTTATGAATACTTGAGAAATAGGTACTGGTAGAATTTATTTTGAGATTATTAAATCACAAGTTTTCCCTCTTCAAGCAATGTTTGGTGAATGATTTACTTTGTGCTTATAGAACATGCAATACAGCCAAAACTCATTAATACGATCCCGCTTAAATATCTAGTTTATGCAAAGTAATTTTACATTCCCATGAAATTAAATAGGTTGTATAACGTTAAACGTTTTGTTTAATACGACGTACAGTTATTATGTAGTATGAAGTTGATTAAATCGCACAAGGCTTCAAATACTCGTATTTAAATACAGTTAATATGAAACACATCAGCAGAAATAACATACTGGCAAGTAATATTTATCGCAGAAATGTAAACAAACCATCCGACTATAAATGAATAAGCTTCATAGCACAAAATTGTAAACATAATGCACATGGGAGCGTTCTAGTGGTCAAATTTATATTTATAATCAATAAGGGTCATTTTGTTGCACCAAACAGAAGCTTTTCGTGAGAGTTGATTAATAATGTTTGATATATACAGCGGTTTAGCAGTTAATGAGAAGTAAAAATGTAGCAACAGGCCCTTGTGACTCGAATAGGGAAAACAGATCTGTGCGGAAGATACATGAAGTCGACTTTTAACAATCTTACAACGTCGGCGTTAAAAATAATTATTGCATGTTTAAACAAAGTACACACTATGTTTGAATAGCACAAATATATGATAAACAATCATGTAGTTTCACTCTTAGATATTGTATGAACATGTGTTTGATTTGCATATTTTATTGAAAAATATTTAAGAGATTATTGAGTGTGTCTTGGTATAAAAAATATATTTTATAAGCAAAACAGCAGTAAAAGGAAGCGAGATATTAAGAAATTGTAAACTATGACATAATAGAATATTTTTTATACTAAAACTTAAATTTACTTTATGGGAAACAATGTAATACATATAAAATTGCAAAATTATCTGTAAAACATACAAATTTTATAGCCTGTGCATTATGTACGATCACAAAATGGATATATATATAAGAATTATTCCAAAAATGTCATGCACTTAATGACACTTTCGGAAATGTGAAATCTTCATATTGTCACTTAAGTAATGGCCTGTTACTGAAAAAAACCAGATATACTAATGCAAGTTCCTAGTAAAGATTGTATCAATCTGACACCTGAAAGATGTATTTTTGATTTCCATAGATACATACTTTCATAAAAGTGTATCAAAAATACAACTTCCTGGAAATATCTGGCTTGAATTAATCTGAAATAGCCAAGTCGTTCAATATAAAGTGCAGAAATATATTTTTATAAATGTACAAATGACTGCTCGCTCCTCGCTGTAATACATACAAAAATTTAACCATCATTGTAAAAAAATTATTAAATTTCTATTAATACTACAGGTATAACTCTATTTTAACATGCAAGTCAATACACATGAACCATCAGTTTCCTTTTTTTTTATCTGTTCCTGTTGGTTTTTATTAGTTAATTAGTTTTTTGCTATAACATGCTGTACTGAGGTCAAACGTCTGAATTTGGCGCCTACTGCCATTAGCACCAAAAGGTGGCCATCTTGACAAAGTACCATATGTGGAAAAATTACAAAGTTAGTTACCATGCTAGACGTCAAGCAGCTGGAATGTTGCTACCTCTAAATAGTTTTGTAAACAGTTTATTTTCCAACTACTGTAACTAACACTTTGGGAGCGTACTCGATAAAACTTGCGCGAACAGGCTGAGTAATGTGTGAATCTGGCTTCACTTGTGTTTATCATAGTCAGATGCATTACAAAAGTTAGTAAGTTTGGCGTATTTTGTATTATTCTCTTAAACTCAACAAACATCAAATAAAAGCTANATGCATTACAAAAGTTAGTAAGTTTGGCGTATTTTGTATTATTCTCTTAAACTCAACAAACATCAAATAAAAGCTATTGTTACAATAAATTACGTATAAGTTTCAGACCTACAGTTTCAGTTCAAACAAACCTCACGTCACTCTTATTTAACCATATTTTTGTTTACGCAGACTTGTATTTCTCACTGGTATTATCTTGTTTCGTAATTATATACTCTGAAAATACATTAAATGCATAATGGTTGAAATTAAAAATGTTTAATTTTGAGAAGTAGTATATGACTGTGGAGACAATGTGGTGACAAATATTTACTTTCTTACTTGTGTGCATCAAAATGTAAAGCCTCGTATTGGCTCGCAAGATTAGTGTTTCCAACATACAAAAATGATTTTAGTTTTATCATGTTAAGTAATTCTAACATCTGCAGTCAAATGTTACGCAGAGGTACCAACCATTTAAGTTTCAGTTATGACGATATTCATCCCGCAATTCTCGACAAAATCATAACACAAACAAATTTACAGCACCAGAAAATCGGAAAATCCAAATTAACATTAATACATGCTTATTCTCACGATTTTACTATGTTACATTATAGTAGCAGAAACAATTATACATATAGTAAGTATATCATACAAAAAGACGTTCACATGTTTTTTTACAACCAGTTGACGCGTATTGCCATGATACATTCGTTGAACAATTATGCACAGAGACAATGAAACAAATGCGCATCGATTTTGGTTTTTAGCTATTTTACGTGACTGTTGTATTCTGGAAGAGTGCGCAATTTCAGTGACGCGTGAATTTGATTGTGCGAGGGCTTGTGGTTTATGAGTGCCATTACGTATGTCTCGTTGCGATTCTTTCCATCTGACACATTAAATCAAATTATTGTGCGAAAGTAGAGTGTTTCTTTGCAATAATGTCCACGTGAATTGTTAAAATCAAATTATTTTGCGGAAATACTAGTGTTCGTGGGGTTTCAACAAATTTAATAGACGTTAAAGTGTTCTATACACGAGTTATCGGTAATAAATCACCAAGGAACTATATTCGCCGCTTACATGGGTGAGAAACATAATTTATATTTCAGTTTTGCGTGGACAGTCAGCGCAGTGAAAACTGCGTAGTATTGAATTGAAGGGCTTGCGTACTGCTACCGCCAGCAATTAAAATGCAGAACACCTAACCAAATTAAATCTGACTTCACGATAGCTTGTAGTTTTTACTTTGATCCTGTATAAATTATATTCAGGCGAAACCCCCTCGCACTGAAACATACTGTTCAAGCGTTACCAAACATTACGCACTGAGCCAGAGTCCCAGAGCCAGCAGGGGAGTTAATCCCCAGAGCAGTGATTCAAGGCAAGCCGGCTGTTTTTGTAGGTATAGAGCTTGAGGCGCTCTTGCATCCGCAGAGCTAGGAATTTGCCATATAAACAAAAATAGGGTGTGTGTGCCGGTACACACACACATACNTACACACACACATTAACACACACTCAAACATCCTGTTGTGATTCAACAATAGTGAAGTTACATGAAGTAAGCTTAGATCTTCCTGCATTTAACGCAGCAAACCAAATTTGTTCACATAAATTATAGATAATTATGTGGTTTATCACACAATTTCCACAATATTTATAGCACTCCTTACTATCGCATTTGGTAGTATGCACTGCGAATATTGTGATGCCCATAGTAAATTCGTGTTGTGTGTGATAAGTAATGTCGATATTTTCCAACCATTTTCTTGGCAGTTTTTCTCCCCCCCCCCACCCNATGCATTACAAAAGTTAGTAAGTTTGGCGTATTTTGTATTATTCTCTTAAACTCAACAAACATCAAATAAAAGCTAGTGTTACAATAAATTACGTATAAGTTTCAGACCTACAGTTTCAGTTCAAACAAACCTCACGTCACTCTTATTTAACCATATTTTTGTTCACGCAGACTTGTACTTCTCAGTGGTATTATCTTGTTTCGTAATTATATACTCTGAAAATACATAAAATGCATAATGGTTGAAATTAAAAATGTTTAATTTTGAGAAGTAGTTTATGACTGTGGAGACAATGAGGTGACAAATATTTGCTTTCTTACTTGTGTTCATCAAAATGTAAAGCCTCGTATTGGCTCGCAAGATTAGTGTTTCCAACATACAAAAATGTTTTTACTTTTATCATGTTAAGTAATTCAAACATCTGCAGTCAAATGTTACGCAGAGGTACCAACCATTTAAGTTTCAGTAATGACGATATTCATCCCGCAATTCTCGACAAAATCATAACACAAACAAATTTACAGCACCAGAAAATCAGAAAATCCAACTTAACATTAATACATGATTATTCTCACGATTTTACTATGTAACATAATAGTAGCAGAAAAAATTATACATATAGTAAGTATATCATACGAAAAGACGTTCACAGGGTTTTTTTTTACAAGCAGTTGACGTGTATTGCCATGATACATTCGTTGAACAATGATGCACAGAGACAATGAAACAAATGCACATCGATTTTGGTTTTTAGCTATTTCACGTGACTGTTGTATGCTGGGAGAGTGCGCAATTTCAGTGACGCGTGAATTCGATTGTGCGAAGGCTTGTGGTTTATGAGTGCCATTAAGTGTGTTTCGTTGCGATTATTTCCATCTGACACGTTGAATCAAATTATTGTGTGAAAGTAGAGTGTTTCTTTGCAATTATGTCCATATGAATTGTTAAAATCAAATTATTTTGCGGAAATACTAGTGTTCGTGGGGTTTCAACAAATTTAATAGAAGTGAAAGTGTTCTATACACGAGTTATTGGTAATAAATCACCAAGGAACTATATTCACCGCTTAAATGGGTGATAAACATAATTTATATTGCAGTTTTGCGTGGAAAGTAAATGCAGTGAAAACTTCGTAGTATTGCATTGAAGGGCTTGCGTACTGCTGCCGCTAGCCATTAAAATGCAGAACACCTAACCAAATTAAACCTGACTTCACGATAGCTTGTAGTTTTTACTGTGATCCTGTATAAATGATATTCAGGCGAAACCCCCTCGCACTGAAACATACTGTTCAAGCGTTACCAAACATTACGCACTGAGCCAGAGTCCCAGCGCCAGCAGGAGAGTTAATCCCCAGAGCAGTGATTCAAGGCAAGCCGGCTGTTTTTGTAGGTATAGAGCTTGAAGCGCTCTGGCATCCGCAGAGCTAGGAATTTGCCATATAAACAAAAATAGGGTGTGTATGCCGGTACACACACACATTAACACACACTCAAACATCCTGTTGTGATTCAACAATAGTGAAGTTACATGAAGTAAGCTTAGATCTTCCTGCATTTAACGCAGCAAACTAAATTTGTTCACATAAATTATAGATAATTATGTGGTTTATCACACAATTTCCCCAATATTTATAGCACTCCTCACTATCGCATTTGGTAGTATGTACTGCGAATATTGTGATGCCCATAGTAAATTCGTGTTGTGTGTGATAAGTAATGTCGATATATACCAACCATTTTCTTGGCAGTTTTTCTCCCNTTACGTTATCACTTAAGATGAACTCAACTAATAAATGTTTTCAAATATAGGAAAATGTGGGAAAGAATATGCAAAAATCATTATTCAATTTAAAAAATCAAAAGCTGGAAATTATTTACAAAAAAAACCTATACAAAAACCAAGCAGATATTAGTGTTCCCTACCTCAAATGATAATTTCTCACTCAAGCAGCACACAGTGTACTTGTAATGGGCAATTATCAGTTTTCCTGACACTGTACGTTAATAGAATAACTGCATCCATTATCTTGATGTAACAATGGACATTACAGCAGTAACCATTCTGTGATGTATCATGTTTACAGAAAACAATTTATATTCTTCTTATTGTGTTACCTACTATAGATGTCTGAGAATATAGTCGCAGTGGTATTCTCTGTATCATGGAAGTACAACAGGGTAATTTTACAGTGCCTTTGACCAAAATGTACAGCGTGTAGATACGTAAACAGAACACGCTTACATTTCATAAGTATTATGTCATGTGATTAGTTGATGGATATATCTTGCCATGTTGGTAAAAAATACAAAAATTAGTCAGAAAAAAATTAAAATTTGTAACTTTATACTTTGATAAAAATTACATTTCTAACTTGAATTATATTTTTAATCTGTTGTATCATTTTCAAGATATTTACACCTCTGACTACCAAATCTATATTCGCTACATATGTATATAAAAATGTATATACAATGTATGTATGCACATAGTTTTTAACAAACAGACCTACCTTGTTTAAAAATGGTAACTGAAAACTGCCCACAAACTTCGTTGACTTTACAGACAGCAAAACCGCTGATAGCTGTGGTGGAGAAACAGTTACTAAACAACAATTACACTACATGTACATTTCTGGAACTCTCAAAATTTACTACAAATATATGAAACAGAGTACAGTATGTTGTGGAATTCTCATGAGGAATATTGTGTGAAGGGGTATTATAATATAAACTTGTCCATCATGTTCCAGATTTTTGTAATGTGTTGACCTCAGATATTTTCTGATCTTCACAGTCCAAAATATAATGACGATTTGCGATTATTTCAAATAAACACACAATCACATCGCTTGAGAATTTGGGGGATCCAAAAAATGCCATAGAAGCATCTATAAAACTTCATAATTACATACAGCATAACTTGAGGTTTGTGTATTTATTTTATGGTTATTTATTAGGTATTAATTTCTCTCAAACCTTGTATACACAATAAAAACTGCTACAATTAAAGAACTGACAGTCCTAGGCTATACCAGTATCAAGGTTGCTCTTTAAGAGACAATTTTAGGTTTTTGGTAAATTTGAATGAATTTTGTAATATACAGTGGCTATGAAAACACACCATTAGGTAAATTTAAAACATCAGCGAATTTTTTACTTTTAATGCCAATTTCTTTAATCAGTACCTGGCTCCTAATTGTACCCACAGGCCGCGTAACTGAGCCAGAGCTTAATATTATAACTAAAAACAAATTTGTTATTATTGGTTTTTACTAATGCTGTTCATCACTCATTGTAACTCTCGTGGTGGAGGAATACTAATTAATTCCTTTTAACCAAATATGGCCCTATTGCAGCAACTTATCATTACTCACATTATATGCTCTTTTGCAAGATTTTTTTTTAAATTATGCTTTTTTTTTTTTTTTTNTTTTTTTTTTTTGGTTGTGTTACAGTAAAGTAAGTTTTTGGGCATACCAGAAACGTTATACACAGAAAATAATGATTCCCCAACAATCTTAAAATACTTTTATTTAAGATTATTTTGGATTTTTTTAAAATATTTTATGCTTTTAAATGGTTGTGTTACAATAAAGTAGTTTTTTTCGGCGTACCAGAAACGTTATACGCAGAAATAATGATTCCTCAACAATCTTATCATAATTTTATTGTAAGGTTATTTTGTATTTGTAAACTTAGTTTCCCAAATAAGTTTAGGTTAACTTTAGCTGCTATAAATTGAGGAATTGTAAATAATTACACAGTTATGTGTGTTTTCCAGGTACTAAAGTTACGTTTTTTGTGATTTTACTGTTTATAGGATATAATTTTCTTTACACCTTCTTCTTCAGTACCCGGAATTCAGTTGTGTGAGGCGCCTACGAAGGCGAGATTTTAACAAAATGTTATTCTTCTTTTACACATTTGCCACCCAATCCAAAGACTGGCAATACCTTTACATATGTTCATTTAACGTAATTTACAAAACCTAAACATATATAAACTGATACATTTATGTCACGTGTTCCTACATTCTAACATGCATTAAGCATTTCTACGACTAGAAAGACGTGAGAAATATTACGAGAAGAGCAATGTATAAATTATTAGTAACTTACCTATAATGCATCCGGACTTTGATGAGAATAACCACTACTTCTTCAATTGCCTAAAACGCCACAAACACCAAATAAAAAAGCTAACATTTCTTTTTCACACAGCGGACATACGACATGCGACGATCGACGCAAGCACCAATCATATTCCCTGCTGCATATGCGTGTTGCCGAGGAAACCCGAACGTTCCCGAACGCTGCTGTCGGTAACTGCATGTTAGTAATAATCCCAAACATGCTTGGTACTTTTCACACACATTTTACGTTTTCATAAACAGCTGTAGGAATCGCGGTATAAATGCATGGGAAATCCTTTTACCATACACACGTCATCGTTTCTATATCCCGGTATGGTAAAATTCCCAAAAAAATTTTACCGTCTCTCCCAGGGTACCTGTTGCGGCGCATCTCGTGGTTCTTGTTACGAACTTTTGTCAGTAACACTTCTAGATTGCTCAGAAAGAAGGCAAGACATCTGCCTTAAACACGTGATTACGCCCCTCCGTAATAGAAAGCTTGTAGTGGCGGAGAAATACTAAAAAAATACCTGGGGTAGGGTAATGTAAAGCAAATCAGACACCCAAGTTCGGTTTTGTTCAACAGCTTCCAATGCAGCTAAATCCTGAGTGCTAGAGGACTTCCTCAGCAAACAATTATTTTAAAATATTCAAAATGTAGCATTACAGGCATGATATGAATCATGCGGAATTTGTGAACAAAACAGATTATAGAGACTAACTATAAAAAAATGGCTAAGAAAATAATAGAAAATAATTTATTTCTACTCAAGATAGTCGCGACAGAAACTGAAAAATATTTGCTTTAAGCACCTTTACTAGGTTGCCATCTGTTTAACGACTGGCCGCTCCTGGCCCGCCTGTTGCCGTATAAATGCTTACTTACCAAACATGGTAGGGGGAAATGGAGTGAAAAAAATGGAAGACCAATAACGACGAACATTAGAGGTTTTACGGATAGTTACGAATTGAAAGGGGCGAATGTCGTGCATGTGCGATTAAATGATGGTGGGAAGGTGGTAGNGGTTTTACGGATAGTTACGAATTGAAAGGGGCGAATGTCGTGCATGTGCGATTAAATGATGGTGGGAAGGTGGTAGTGGTGAGCACGAAAGGGGAGACAAATAATTTATATGAATATCTTTCGCCCATTTTTCTTGCTACAAAAATGATGTGCTTCGCCATTTTTCTGACGGATGGAGTGATTCGAAACCAGGACCTCCTTTATTGAAGCGAAAGCGATAAAAACTTAATAAAGTAATTTTTTTTTAATTTAAATTTGAAGTTTGTAATTTTTGAGAAATTTTCTGACTGAAGGTCATCAAGGTCGCCCCGTGGCGAATTTCATAAGAAGTCACTCAAGATCATGCAAATGACATGATTTCCGCCAAAGATCAGTTACCTAGCACAACGCATTACACCCAAAACCCAAAGACCAGAACCGGCTATTATTTACTTCTTTTATCAGCAAGAAAAGGGGGAAGGCGTGGACGTTAGAGTGAAAAACAAAATCAGTAATAGAATACAACAGCTAATCGGAACGTCATGTCGGGGCTGACGTGACGAAGGCCAAAATCTTTCTTTTCTTTTCTGTAACTTATTTAACCATAGTTTTAATTTTATTGACGAAAATATGGTAAGGCTCTGGCATTCGCCTCAGACGAGTTTGAAAAACGACATCGGAAAAACAACTCCTTCAGCGTATCCAGCTTGTACCGAACAAATTATTNGCCTCAGACGAGTTTGAAAAACGACATCGGAAAAACAACTCCTTCAGCGTATCCAGCTTGTACCGAACAAATTATTTCTTGAATGTGATATATACACACTTGAGCCTGATCATTGAGAGCTTTGTCGCTTTTGTAATGACATGCAAAAATAATAATTAGTAGACCTATCATCTTAATTTATCGGTGGAAACGTTGTTCCGCTATTTAAATGTTGTAAATAATTGGTTCTCAAACTGTCAAAATATGACTTCACAAGGNCGGTGGAAACGTTGTTCCGCTATTTAAATGTTGTAAATAATTGGTTCTCAAACTGTCAAAATATGACTTCACAAGGTTTGCCTATGGTCAAAATTAGAATTATCCCAAATAAAATAATAAAATAAAACACAACGTAGTCAGTTCTACAAAAGTAGTTTGAGAACGGGAGATTTATAATTTTCTAAAGCCAAAGGAGATATAGGAGAAAGTAATTTGAGAACCACTGCTGTAAATATCAAGTGGCCGCGGTGACGTAGAAGTCAGACTATTCGCCTCCCAGCAAGACAAACTGGGCTCAATTCCGGCTGGGTTACTCGGATTTTCGCACGTGTGGGAAACGTGTCGGACGTTTCCGTTGGCAGACCGGTTTTATTGGGTCACACCCGTTCCCCCTCTCTTGCATTCCGTCGCTGCTCCATATTCACCTCATTTCACTCACTATATTGCAGCGACCAAACCTATAAATTCAACTGTAAGTAATATTGAGAAATTTTTATTTTTTTTCATTTAGTTTAACTAAAATTAAAACATCCATACAGCTATAGGCTGTTCACAGTTAATTGAGCACTTTTGTAATCAACCTTTGAAAAATTTCACTGCTGCTACGTGCATATATTTGAACGGGCACAATGACTGGCTGCGCCGAGTATATTTGGAAACAACCAATGGAAAGCAATTATATTTTTTAAAAAAAGTTAAATTAAAAGGGTTTGGGTTAACATTTGCGAATACTAAGATGATTTCTTTGACTTTCTGTTTGTTAACGCATGTAAGTGTAATAATTACACACTCTTCCTTGACGACACATGGATAAACATATAAGGCCCAAGGCTATGTTAGTTATTAATATCGCGGAAGAATACACAATGTGTATACAAGTAGATATTGAACAGGGTTTTCAGATGTGTTCTGTTTACCGTGAAAAGCGCATACATACACTACACTCTTTCAGTTTCCAGGTACAGCTTATTTGGCAGCACTGAGTTGCAGTATCAAGTACGAGCCATTCTTAACTCCAGTGTGAACAAATCTCGATTTCGTTGAAAAAATTGACGCAAAATTAACTCGATTTTAAAGGCGTGTTCAAATTACTTTTGAGTTTCATTTTTCGTAATTTGTATTTAGTATTTTGTAAGGTTAAGTTAGAACACAGCGACATTCAACTGTCTAGCATGCTAAGATTATATTATTTTGGTGTTATCGTGATTCCAATATTAAAAGTCCACAAAGTCATAAAATAAACAATAACTATTTCCGAAAATTGTTAGGGGGTCGTTAAAAATTTTAAATAAAAATAAACAAGTATGATGATAAATTGATATTTAACAAGAAGAATATTTCAGCAAATTGTTTTGTTAAATAATTATTGTGAGTACAGTACACATTTATTTATTCCAATAACGTCGATTTTATGAGTATTTAAACGTTTCAAACAGCAGAACTAATCGGTGGCGACTTGGTAATTTGTAATTTGTAGTTTGCCAGCTCCGAAGCTGACAAAACGCAAAACGCAAATTACAAAAATATGTCATCGATTTTTTAGACGAAGTGGGTCACGTGACCATTTTGTTAAAGACTGTTCACGGTAAACAGAGCACTTTTGAAAGCCCTGCTTAAGATCTTCTTGTGTGCACATTGAGTATTTATTCACCGCATGAATAATTAACATTACCATGGGTCTGGTTACTTTATTCATGTGCTGGTCAAGAAAAATTGTGAAATTATCGGAAATGTAAATATTTTACAAACTGGCTACTTCTTAAACTTATATACACTAAAGAAACAGAAAGCGGGATAAATAATTTCAGTAATAACAAATGCCTAGCTAACATTGAATTAATTCAACGTTAAGATATGGAACTACTTTCCCTCCATCGTTTTCCTACTTTACTTGGTGCATGGCAGCCAGTTTGCTCGTTAAAATATATGAAGGCAGGGAACAGTGACATTTTACTAAGGTTAACTTCGAAAGTGCTCAGTTTATCGTGAACAGCTTATAACAAAAAGTGCCACTTGGAACACGGCCTGTGATAAGGATCCCCATGCTAAATTCAGCGTGAATCTCTGTTGGGGGGTAAGGACTCACGAAGGTAGGAGACTCACCCCTAGAGGCTGGTTTGCGCGTGGCGTTGCGAATGCATCCCTCAGCCTCTCAACGCCGTAGCCTTGACCACAGATACCAGTCACATTAATATTTCCCCGAGTGCCCCTCTCTCTTCTGGAGGAGCAGACAGCGAGAAAGAGAGAGGGGGAGAGGGAGAGGGAGAGCTGCCCCAGGGAAGCTCTCACTCAATTAGCGCGCGCCTTCCCTCGCCGTCATTAATAATGGCCAGGGATTTTGCCGACTGGCCACAGCGCTTGCTAGAAACTCATCTGCGAATCGCCACCTGGTCAGATGTAAATGAATATCTTGGCCATCCATTCAATGTGGTTGGTGCGTCCGGTCACCAACTTACGTGTGCCAGTTTTCCAACGCATTTTCCGTTAAAGTCGTTCAAGGGACTAATTTTTTAAATATATTTTGAGGATATTTTATGACTTCGTGACGTTATATCAATAACTTAATAAAAAAAACTAATCATTTGAAAGAAAATGCATTCATCGTGTTTTATTAGAGTAAATATGAGACATTTTCGAAGACTTTTAACTTATTTTATTGATTCGATTAAGTTTCAATACGTTTATTTGACAAAATGTTTGGTTTCAGTTAAAGTTTTTTTTTTTTTTTAAATAATTTTGTCAAAATCTTTAACTTTGTTTTCTGCCATAATGGCTTATCCTTAAGTTATTTTTAAGTTAAATTTTATCTCAAAAGTCAAAATTGAAAATGAGTGACGAGCATACAAAATTAGCACGAAAATATTTTTATGTCATTCTAAGAGCATTGATGTATTAATTTTATTCGATTTTATGATTTGTACAAAAACATGGTATGTTTTAAATTTAAATGTATTACATTCAAAATTAACGGCTGTCCATTAATTCGTTTTATTAAAGTAATTATCTACCATGTTGATACTTTTGCCCGGACTTTTATTTTATGCCAGAAGAAAAATAAGTAACAGGCTATGCTAAAACTGTATAAAAATTATCTTTGACTTTTGAATACCCTTAAAGAATTTGCACTAACATTTGTTGTATACTTTACAGGACACGTGTATTTCTGGAAATGGCCACGATCATTATCACATGTTGAACAGAATGTTGTTTAAAGTCAATCGGCGTGCAAATTTTTTATTTCATATTCGAATAGTGCATACCTAAATTAATATATTAGTATGATATAATAATATTTTGTGAAATTTATTACTGAAATAAAGCAGCATCACTTTCAAAAATTTTCTAACTTTAAAGACGATTTTAAGCTTGTTTTGTGACTACAGAGAAGGTTTTTTTTCTTTTCAATTTTAGTATACATAATATTTGATATGAATGAAATATTACAACAGCTTAAATATGTACAACATTTAAGAGAGTTTGAAGAATTAAATAAAATCCTAATTTTCTTAGCGTGACCATTGAAAACTTCGTTTATCAGCTTGGTTATTAGTAAAACCCCACAGAAAATTTCGTTAAATTATCTTTATTACTTTACACGGAAATGCTATTTTACTACGGCAATGTTTAACACTGACGAAAGCATCGACATCAAAACTTGTTTTCTCGGCGGGTAGTGTAGGAAGCAGCCACACGACTCCTTACTGTGTATCACCCGCAGTTCTCCGAACTAAAGACCGCTTGCAGAAACCTATCTTCTCTCTTACCAGAGACCAGAGCATATTATTTTGCTGTTTAGGCAAACAGCTTACAGTGGTTATTGCAGTGACTCTTTACAGCCTGATATTCGTTACCTAAATTATTACACAAATGTTTATTGTTCAGTTAAACCCAAGGAATGAAATTATATCTCATGACAAGGCTTGCTGCAAACAATTATGCGTTACAGCATGATGAGTTATTGAAGTACCTGCCTTTTAATTTGCAAACAAAAATCGGTAAGATTTGAAAAAATTAACATTTAGAGCTGTACTTCAATTTTAAATAAATTATGCACAATACAAAAAACCATATTTCGTTCTATAGTACCACTGGTTTCATAAGCATTTGTGTACAGTATTCGCTTAACTAATACATATTAAAGTGACATATTTGGCTAAGATGATCAAGATTGTAGGTACATAAGAAGTAATAAAAAATTCATAGACTAGCGAATAAAGCCTTTTATAAGTAGTAATAGTTTAAGTGGCGGAGAAAAATATTATTTACTTTAATCGATTTACTTGCATATATTGAATGTTTTAAATGAGAAATTCTCAGCTGTATTTTATAAGGTTTTAAATATCGTAGTAATAACTGCAGTAAAAAAATTAAATCTACATTGGCTAATACTGTAAATGGAATTCGGTAATTTTTGTTATAAAACATTAATTATACCCGTAACAGTTGGTTTAGATTTTTTAATATGTATTATGTCATAAGTTCAGATATACTATGAAATTCATGGAATGTTTCAGTTTTGCTATGTACTTCAAGTAATAAATAGACTTTCAAGTCTCGTTCGTACCCTCAACAGAATGAATAGAGAATACTTAGGATTCTTATCGCCAAATTTTTTTTTAATTAAACACAAGCGAAGATATGGTTGTTATGAAGCTGTCTGTACATAAACAATTCTTTGTAAACTTTAAATTAATTTAAAAATAAGCAATTCATATAGAGCTCAGAAAAAAAATGTTTAATCTGTTGGTAATATGCATGTGCTCGAGGATTCTATTTTTATCAAACATTTCTGCGTACAGTCGTCACTCGCACGCAGCCACTATATATTATTTCAAAAGAAGATTAACATTCGAGCTCTAGCCGACCAAGTGCGCCTTCGCCGGGGCGGCAACTGACGTGCGCAGAACGATGCGCGAACGTTCGAGGCAACCTCATCTTCATTGGCAACATATTAATGAAATTTGTAAGGCTTCTGAAAAATAGTATTTATTGGTTTTTCAGATAGAGTAATAATTATACGTTTTAAAAATATATATTTTAAACTTATATATCTGCGCACAATTGTCTAAGAGAGATTGTTTACAATATCAAAATAATATTTATGATGACGAAACATTTACTTTGATTCAGTTTGCAGATTTTTCAATAGTAATTTAATTGGTAATGATTAAAATAATAATTTTATTATTTGACGATCTTGTAAGTGTTTTTCAATTCTGAAACAATAAGGTATAGCCCTTTCACTTTTTCTTCCGATGTTTTGAAACAAATCTTTGAAAAATCACCCTAGGTGTAAAACGTCAACCAATTTTTTTTAAATAACTTGTATAAAACTAATATATAACTCTGTGATTAACTTTAAAGTATTTTATTTTTGAATAAATGAAATTTTATCTTAGTATCTTATATAGCATGTGATTTTTATTTCGTATTAAATACGAATTAAAAACAGCAAGAGCAGCGATGTATTGGCAACGGCTAGTAAGAAATAGTTCACAGTTAAAATATCGCAGTTAAAATATTGTTTTAACATAGTTTTTTGGTATGCTATTGGTAAATTTAACATTACCTATTACAAAATTTGGGTTTTTAGGTAGCACTGATGGAAATATATTTCATTGTTACAGTTAAAAATATCATTTCAAATTAAGGTGCGTAGGACCTAATGGCATGGGGTTTTTTTTTTCGTCCGAGGAAGAAACTAAATAGGTGGGGTGGAGCTTGTCACTTCCCCCAACCCTTCTCGCTCTCTCTATCTCGAAATATCGCACCGCTAGTAGTAGCAGGAAAATTATGCATGTTTTCAATTTTAGGATATATCATACTTATTACTGCAAAAACGTTTTTAAATTTGTAATTTAAAACAAAAGAGATTTCAATTTTTGAATACTTATTATAATATATTTAGATGTGATGGCAGGATGGTTACAAATCCGAAGCTGACAGAAGTGGCGACTGATGACATGACATGGCATGTTGCTGAACTAGGGGTTAATTTTTCTTTCTGAAAAAATAAAATAAAAAAAAAACCTTAAAATTATTACATTAAGTTTGTACACGTTGAGTTTTTTAAACATATCTAGGCATGTTACGATGTTGTAATAAATCAGTGTTTCCACGGCTGAAATAATTATACTGTAACGTGTGTCGTGACCATTGCGTGTGAAAAAGTATTGTTGAATTTACGTTACGCTGGGCCAGTGTGTGTGTGATTTTGAAAATTGTACGTGCTATGTTTATACGTTTTAACTGTTTTATGACTAAATTTATTATTTGAAAGTCACGTCTGTTTATTTATCACATCTTTGTAACTTTTACCTGCATGTTTGAAATACAAATGTGTAATGTTTCTGTGATTTGAAAGTTTGCCACAATCCCAACAAGATACTAAGCCCAGTCAAAAAATTTTAAATAAATAATTTAATAAATCTTGTAAAAACTAAGTACCTATGCAATAAAATATAAGCGGAATAAAAGTTATGGTAGACCTATTTGTGTGCATGTTCACCACTATCTTTCAAGGTTGTCGCTGCTACGTACAACAAAATAAGCGACACGAGTTGCATGCTTGAATTTACTGTCCTTTCGTTGGACTGGTTGCACCATCGTTTTAATATTTATTCTAACTGAGGCCGTTCTTTTAACGAAATAACTCAACACACATAGATAACAAGAGGTTCAACTGTAGTTCTTTCCGCCACAGTTGTAACAGGGTTAAACACAGTCGCGGCAAATTATTAATGCGAATTGCAAATTATTCCATCGCAAGTAACTTCAGCCAGCTTACAGAGTTATACGTCACAGAACACATAAGACTACAGAGGCGAAACAGTTGCCTGTATATCTGGAGTCCATCCTCACGAGCTAGGTAAATAGTTTCACCTCCAATTAACAAGACGCAGCGTGGTTCACTTGGAGAATAAGGCCACGGTTACACAAGTGCTGTGAAACGTGTTTATTATAAATTAATTCTGCAGACATGTTTTAACATCTTTGCAAACTGAACTAGTTTCAATGGTTGCCCATATATAATGGAATGCAAACAAAAGGAAATTCTAACTTCGAAAACGCGCTCCCGTGATTAATTATAATCACTTACAACACCCACCAAGGCTGAGTATTTTTATTAACTTTAACGAAACTCACATTATTTTCAATGTAGCATCATATCGAATACTGGTTTTTTGACCTGGCTCACTATTTTTTTCAATGAATACAGAAATTACCGCCAAATTCAGCCATCTTGGCTGAATTTACTTCTTACTTTTACTTCTTAGCAGCCAATGAGAGGACAACGCAGAAGGAAATTCGTTTCGATTTATTTACACAAATTGTTTACTTTGAACAAGAAGAGACTGCGATCGGAACAAGTTCGGAGCCACTGTAAGCGCATGCAATGCTGAACATTTTTGAATGGGTGAGTGAGTGAGTGCGAAGAGATTTGGGTGGCCCTTAACATCAAGGTCTTAAGATCCGATGAGGGTGAAGTGAGTTGAATATGGAGCAGTACTTGAATGAAAGGGCGGGGAGAAACGGGAGATCGCCAAGTAACCCCGCCGACCGGCGGCATCGTCCGGCACGATTCCCAAATGCGAAAATCAGGCAGCGACCCCGCCGG
>NQII01006948.1:0-13792 GCA_002778355.1 Clitarchus hookeri | reverse complement strand
GGGGGGAGGGGGGACAGTCTCCCTACACCACCACGGCTCCAACGTCTTTGAAGTGAAGTAGCTCTGCGTCCCGCGTGACCGAGGTCTAACTCGCCAGAAGGCGGCTCAACCAACAGCAAATCTTCCGGGGCGTGCAACAGACAATTGGAATGAGTGTTTGTTTCGAGAGACTCGCGCAGCCAATAAGCGACGGAATACGTCTACAAGGAAAGAACGGTCGTACCGCTGCCATGCCACGACACCCAGTTTTATAATAAATATTCTTAAATACGTGATTGTATAAAATAGTTATGGATTTAAGATGACACATACATTTCCTGCTTAGGCTGATACCAATTAAGCCACGTGTAGTATTCCTTGTCCGAGATAATTAGAAAATCTAGTTTTATGTGACTACGTGACGCACTGACAGGAAGGTTTGTTCCAGCAAGCCAAATACTTGTTTGTGTAAGGCCAAAAAATATATTTCTATGTCCCAAAATAATATTTTGTTAAGCAAACAGAACTTGAAAAGCAACAAAATTAATTTGGATCATTCAACACAATACACGCTTGATTGAACAAGATATCTGTATTGCGCCAAAAGAAATTAGACTCCCAAGAAAATATTTTGTTGAATCAACTGCGTATATTTGTTTGGCCACTCATTTGTTTGCATTCGGTCGGAAATACAGCTACAGTGTTTGTTTGTATTTTTTGTGATAATTAGGATAGGAACAGTGGTTGTTAGAGCATTTATTAATGCTAAATAATAGTTTAAACATCACAATAAAATAAGTTCAACAGGAAATTAAGAAGTGATGCTGTAAAACTTGACATTTTTTTACGCACGTTGTCCACTATTTCAAATGTATTTACTTAATAATATTCCAATTTCATCAGTAGTCATTTCAGCAGAGATTCCTAGGGCGGAGCGGCTCTGTGCAAACGATTGCGGTTCGAGTCTGAATCGGACTTACAATTTATTTTTGTAATAACGGAAATTGTTTACTGTGCATAGGGCCAAACAAATCTTTAGTTGCATCAATCAAATCTTAGTTCGGGGCACCACACCATTCATTTTTTTTCAATAGCAAAATATTGTATTACCCCTATGCCAACAATTAATTTGATTGCGCCAAAACAAACTTCGTTTGATTTAACAAAACCTTTTTCTCAGTGTAAAATTCAGTAAAACATTACAGCAGACTAATTTTCCCAGTTAAAAGTTTTTGATCGTGGCAAAATTGTTCTGTTAGTTACTTTGATAGCTGACCTATTATTTCTCAGACAGCCAATTCGTTATAGAAATGAGAACATTTAAATTTATCTGGGTCTGTATTTGTATGTATATAAAACTCTCGCTTAAACCACAGGAGCGCTTAAAGTGAACAACGGATGACGCACGTGGTATTTTCAGCAGTAATTATTCACGAACAAAATATATTGACTTGTCTTTCAATTTTCTCAGCCTTGAAAACAGGATTCATTTTACTAGAAAGTTTTTCTTACGTTAAACAGTATAGGTCATAAATCAAACTCCTTAGCAACACGTAATCATTATATTACGATAGATAAGAATGGGTTTTAGAAGAAAAGCTATTGTCATTGTTTTAATGTGCCTGTAGAAAAAATTAATGCTGTGCACCTGCAGTTTTAATAACCATGCATTATTGTACTGTGAACAGAATGTGAAATGGTCCCATTAAACTCATCCCTGCAAAATACGGGGAAAGAAAACATACGTTATCAGTAATAGGGTTTTTAAGGCTAAAATATAATCAAGCATCAGCAATACTTTTTTGAAATAATTTTGGGCCAGTGAATGAAATTAGAGGGAAAACGTCAAATATCAAGTTTTACATCTCACAGTAACAGCAAGAAAGTCTACAGACGAAGAAAACTCTTGATTTCGCACCACGTAAGCTGACGCCTTTGCAAAGACGGCCAACGATGTGCCAAAATTAAGCAGAAATATCAGAATATGTTATTAAAGCTAGTTATTACTAGAAAAGTTGTTAAGCGCAACGGGTGCCGTGGACCTCATAAAACGTCGTTGTAGTGTATAATTATGAACTAAAGATCACGGACTCACCAACTCTTACCTGGTAAGGCCAGTTGAGTAAGGTTTATCTTGTCGATTACATAACTATGAATAATTAAGATTATTAACATACCAAATTTGGCTTCAGCCTTATCAACACACTCTAAACCTGAATCAGTGATAAATTCACTGTTTAAATTAGTTAACATCACCTGTCTTATTCAATAGTCACTTCAGTCAATTTAACTAATGATTTAGTGAAAAAATGCCAGTCTTTCTTCACATATTGATTCAGTGACGTTTTCCACTGATTCTTCAACCATTCCATGCGCTATTTTTTTTCAGAGATTGGTTTTTTGACTAATGGATCAGTTAAAGAACCATTATCAAATTACAGTTAAACAACACGTACTAAAAGAAATAACAACGCATAAACTAATAAAACCCATAAAAAAAATTTTTAATGGAGGTTCCGTATTTTATAATAATTTTACAAGGCAATATGAGCATTCAGTCTTTCATTTCGTTTTGACGTCTTTCATTTTGTTTTCACATAATCATCATAGCGCTCTATTTTAAGGTTTAAACTGCATTACACAAAGTGAAGTGAGTGCATTTATATGTACTATTTGTTTTTATAATCCTTATGCTACCGCTTAAACTAAAATCGAAAAGAAAGGACATACAATTCAAAGGTACATATTGTCAATAAGAAATATAAAACATTTATTTTCTCATCGATAAAGTGATAGCTTGGTAGCTCGATTGGTAAGGTAACGAACTAGGGGCGAGTCGATGTCGGTTAGAATGCTGAATGCCGCGTTGTTACTTTTTATTGCTATTTAAATTGCACGGTATTTACAGTGACTATCGCAAATGTGTTTATTTCTAGAACTGATTTTGCTAAAGTCAATAACAACATCACATAGTTTGCCGGATGGAGTTGGCTGTCACTTTATCAACCAGTGAAATTGTTTTACTGAAACAACCAGTGGTTTTCTACAGATTCTAAGTGGAGCCATGTCCACTGATTCGAGTGGTTGGATTTCACTGCAAATGAGTTTTACAATGATTATAATTAAAAGTGTACTTCAAATTAGGCCACGAACGTCGTAAAATTGTTTTGCAAAGTTAAACATTTCACAATTCAGGTTTTATCTTGATTTCACGAATGTAACAACATTTATACAAGCTGGGAAAGTAGGCAGATGGAACTTAGGTAGTGTCACCTAGGCAGTTCAAAATTTACGTTCGTACCTCGCACACAGTGAAAAATTTAGGTACTTGTTACATAGAACTCTTCGAAAACTAACTTGTTAAATATTTTCTCTAAACTTTACAAATAAAATATTTTATATTTAAACCACATTATTTCTGAAAATCATACAATACTGTTTATGTAGCTCAATGTTTATCATAAACTCGCTTGTTGAAATTCAACTTTAGATTTACACATTCCACGCTAAGGTTTTGTGAAATTTTCTCCGATTTCTACGCAGTGCTGCAAAAATATCTTTGGCAAATAGTTTCGTAGGATTCCTCGTACAGATACAAAAAAAAAGCACAGTGCAGTTTTTTCCTCAGCTAGCATACATTTTCTTTTTCATACAGTGTAGCTATTTTTCTGAGAACGCGACAAAAATAGGCTCTCAGTCCTGCTTTCAGAAAAATAAAACACGATTCTTGTGAAATCTATTATCTGTATGCAATATTGTCTCGGCGATGATTCGTTGAGTTGATTGTCGCATGACGAGTGCTCGGGAGAAGAGAGGAGCGAGCGGCGGAGAATGGACGGGACTGGAGGAACGTATATCTCTGCTCCGAGAAATGTAAACGAGAAATACAAAGCCGGAGGGAAGCAAAAGGAAGAGTGGCTCTGACAGGGAAAGTGCTTGAAGGTGGAATATGTTGGTCGAGAGGGGGAGGGGGGCAGGGAGTGGCCCCTGTCTTTTGAAACTCTGTGAGGCGGTGTCCTCTGTCATCCTGAAATGCCGACTTGCTGCTACACATCTGCCTGCGGCGCGGAATGAGGGGGGGAAAGTACGAAACGAATTTCTTGTTATGTCAGCTACGTGAGGATAGAAGAAAAGAAGCTCAAGATAGAATGATAATTGGCTACCGTTTCGTTTATAAAAAGAGCACTTTTAATCATAGAATACAAGACTATGGAATAGGTAAGCATATAGAAGTGAAATAGCGTGGCGGTGTTATAACCCTTCCAGCCCCACTTTAATTTAAGGTTTCAGGTGTTGCAAGCAAAAATTAATTTGTGACGCTTCCTGTACTTAGTCTACACAAAACTTGTTTCGTTGTCACAGCCAATGAACTGGAGGCTACAGTTTGGCTACAGTTACATGAGCCAATTATAACCTAAACCAGTGAGGTAATTGGTTATTAAGTTCCGCAGTGTCCAGTACAGACAAAAATCACCACACGTGCGTAATGTACACAATTGTTTAGACTTGGTCTGAAAGAAGTAACGCAGGCTATTGTGAGCCTTGGTGGCTCATAACACTCTTAGGAAAGGTTAAGTTTAAGGAAAATAGGATAAGCTCAGATAATTAAAATGTTTGTTTGAATTGATTAATAAAGACTTTACTTGATATAAAGTTAGAAGAGTATGCAATGATGTTCAATTAAAGTTAAGTCCAACGGAAGTGAGAGGAAGGACTTAAGGAAGGCTATTAGTTAAAAAGAAGGATCACATATAAAGGAAGGAAACTTACCCCAGCCTCGCACCCGGACCCTCTGACGGAAGCAGCCCAAGGAACAGCCGCTGTCTGGTCTGATGTTGGGTCGTTGACGTCTATTTCACACTTCTCGCCCCACCACGTGACCGTTGATGAACTTTGCTCCGATTGGTTCCCTTAGTGCTTTGGAGGCGGGCCGTTTCGGTTTTTGTGTTACTTCCCTGAAATGCTCCTGGATCAGCATCTTCGCTGTTGCCGGGCGTCTTGTGTGAATGCCCCGTCGACTTGCTGCAATCATTCTTAATCTGATGTTTTGATACTCCAGCAGTTTTGTGGCTTCTTCGCGCCATTATTCTGCCATGTCTGCAATCGTTCTGGCTTGGCGTTAGTGAACTCTGTGGCGCGTTTTCTTAGGTTTTGCTTGGTTAAGAAGTTTGAACGGGACCATCATAACAAGGCGTACACGTTTGTTGATTAGCTGCGCTATAGTCGGCAAGGGGATTTGTGTTTGATTGGCTACTGCGTGCGGCGAAATATTTCTATTGGCTTTGCTGCCGCCTATAGGAAGCAGGTCACCAGGCGCAGAATTTCGAAAGTAGTTCCCTCGTGGTCGCCAGCGACGTCATTTTACTGGCGTGTGCGGCTGTAGATTTCGGTACAAGTGGCGCTTTCACTTCTGTAATCTCAAATATTATGAGTTTAGTTTATATTTACAGATGCTTGGAAACAGAAAGGTTTGATTAATTTACAGTGGAGTGTAGAAATTTGCGCTGCTCTTAACATCGTGTTCNGGAGTGTAGAAATTTGCGCTGCTCTTAACATCGTGTTCTTGAGAGCCGATTAGAGTGAAACGAGGTGAGTATGGAGCAGCGCTGGAATGCAAGGGTGGGGGAAAACGGGAGATCCCCGAGAAAACCGCCGACCAGTGGCATTGTCCGGCATGTTCCCACCTGCGAAAATCCGGGAGCGACTCTGCCGGAAATCGAACCCCGTTCGCCTTGGTGGGAGGTGAGTAGTCTAACCGCTGCACCACCGTGGCCCCTATCAGAAATGGAGAATGTGTCCTTGGAGATAACTGGTTGTGATATGAACAATTTCAAAAACTTGGCGAGTAAGCATGAAAACGAGATAAAGCACTAATTAAATTATTTTATTAATTTAAAGTGCTGAAAGACAATTTTTATGATGCGTGGTTCAGGACTTAAAGAAACGTTTACAAATTTTCCGTTATGGCGTCAAGTTGAGGACTATGTTTGCTGTGATAACTGGACGTTAGGAAGGAATGGTAATGGAATCTAGCTCGCACTAACTACACACGCCAACATTTATTTCTCTGCTGCAGCGAACTCTCCAGAAGATAATTATATTATTTCGTAGCTTGACCTAATAAGTGGAATCAAACTAGATTTTTCAGAGCTGCACTCTTCTCGATGACAAGGAAAGAGTGCGGATAACTTGAACAGGTTTGTCAGAGAGATCTCATAGCTTACAGCGAATTAAACTGCTCAAGTAATTGAATGGCAGTGCATTTCCTTCGTACGCAGGTCAACTGAAAATCTCTTACATTTAAAGTAACTCAAAGGAAACAGATTCAAACCACTTGTTGACGTTTAATTTGTAGAATGCGCAAAGCATTCATTGCTTTGTGTTTCTTTTGCCGCAGTCTGCTTTTGTGCCGCGTCAGGTTCTTTGTACACGTATTATACTACTGACTTTTACCGTCCCTTGTTTTCCTGTTTATAAAGCGCTTTAATTTTATTAATCATTCTAAGTTACCAGCTGGCAAAATTAAAAACTCTAACAAGTTATTTAAGTTATAATACTTGTGAGTAGGGACACCCGATTTTCACGAAAAGATTTCACGACCAGTTGTATTTCATAACAGTGAAGCTCAGCTTCACTTTTTTAAAAAGATGATCTAAGTGTTACGCGTCTTAGGTGTATACTCGAAAATAACAGACGTATAGTATCGGAGTGAGTTGCCTAATTATTGTTGGCCAGTCAAGTAAGAAAATGTCTTGTCACAAAGAAATTCCGTGAATAAGAAAAAGATAACTGCTGGTAAGCCCGTAGTGTATTTAAGTCTAGCAGATGCGTAAATATTTTCGCGAAATTCGGGTCTCCCTGCGGTTATGAGTTGACAGCTCAAATCTGGCAGTAACCCCAGAAAACGTCAAGTTGCTTGAGGCCGTGGCTAGTCCAATATGACCTGGTAACTGCGGTGGTTTGCCGTTGCCTTCTGCATTATGGAAGTGATCCAGACCTGCAAACCGCTTGAGAGACCCGGATTCCCCAAAAAGAGACCACAGCGCTACCCAACACATAACGAAGGCAGTTTACTGCTGAGGCATGTATATTTGCTTTTCATTAGTTTCTGTTAATGAGATTCAAGGTTTTTTGAAGATCTGACATATGCTCAATTTCTAAAAATATTACTGAATATTCCTATTTATTTGAGTTATGTGTAGTAATTATCCATATATATACATATATATATAATTTATTTTTTGTAAAGAACCTCAATGCGACCGCACATGACAAAAATCTTCCGTCTAAACAGGATTATCCCAAACTAAAGGTAATGACTTTGTGAAAATATCAATGATAGAAAATTGAGTAGAAAACATAATATGACCCACGACGTAACGTGATTATTCAGGTAGAAACACACCCATGAAAATGGGGAATTAAAATTAGTTATTTGCAAAATGTCGGAAATTGCAAGAGGTAAAATTAAGGGGTGTCATTACATTAACCAAGAAAAGTGTGTTACACGTGAATGTGTACTGTATTTTATGACGTAACAACAATTACTTGTAGATTAAGGGAACAATCAGGCTAACACTATTCACGTATTTTCTGATATTTTGTAAATAATTACTTTCAATTACCAGTTTTCAATTGTGTTAGACCAAAGGTCGCGTTGTGTTTTCTAAGTAGTATATATATGGTGTAGCACATATGATTATACTTATAAATAAAAAATTCAAACAACTTCCTAACTAAATAATATTTTTATCAATAAATTAAACAAATTAATTTAAAAATTTAAATTAAGAACATTTTGTAGTCACGTATTAGTGTAAATAGCTGAATAAAAAATTAATGAAGGAAAAAATGGGGGGGAGGATGACTTCTTAAATTTGGGTTGTAAATATCATTTTTGAATTAATCAAAGAGGGTACCCCTACAATTTTTTTTATGTAGGCTACATATATAATTTTTGAATATAATTTGTTAATTAATTACCAATACTACTTTTAAATGTTTAAATTTAGGTTGTAAATATAATTTTTAAATTCACACCAAATTTGTCAAGTTTTTAAATAATTTTTTTTATATTTATTAATAAAAATTAGTTAGTCAATAACTTAATTGGAGGTTTTAATTATATGTTGAAAGGTTCGTACTACCCCATATCTATACTACTTTTCTGCCACGTTTTACTTAAAGAATCACTTCACAAAGTTGGTACCTGTAGTTCAGGAGGAAAAAAATTAAAGTACCGACGTCAGGAGGTACAGATTCTACTATTCCAAACACCCAAAGCTGCCTGTCTTCTGAAATTGTTGTGTAATATGGCTCAAAACGACAAAATTATTATCTTGCCATGACACTACATTACAAACAAATATACGAAAACCGATTAAATTCACGTGAAAACCATTGAAAACATAACAATTATGAATATTTTTGCAAATATACACACATGCTACTACAAATAATGTGCTATTCGAATTACACTTGAAACTATCAGAAGAGTTAAAATATTTTGGTCTTTAATTCTTCATAATATACTAGCATGTTTTTTCTAAACAAACTATAGTTACAGTTATGCATGACATGTTGTCAGAGTATGTTTGGAAAATGACAAAAATATGAAGTTGTTTATTTAATTTTATTTGTAGTGACTGACATATTTTTTTTTAAATAATCGTTTCAAATAAGCCACGCGAAAATAGTCGAAATTGGAATCGTGTAAATTATGAACTAGAATATCTGAAATGTTGGCTATCATTGGAAGTGTAAGAGGTAAAATTAATGACCGCTAAATGAGGGATAAGGAATACATTTGTAGCCGCCCTTTGATACACTGGAGTAGTTCCCCGGTCGTAAGTCAAAGTCAAGTAAGACTGCAGTATGACACGTTAAAATCGGACCCGATAGCTTTCAAACGCTGCTACGTAAGGAGGCTGTTAATGTCCCATTTTGCTTTCATGTTATTCTTATTGTTATTATTCTTATACTTTCATTTCTCGGAATCATGAAAATTAAATTTAAACAAATTTGAAATCAGATAAAAACTTTACGTATTTGAAAGTAACGTCTGCATTAGAAGTTGTGTACATGTATGATGTAGGGTTTTGTATTTTAAGACAATCACACCTTACAAAGCAGTTGGAAAATGCACATGATCCCTGCGCGAGCTGTCCAGACACACTGCACACGCTACGTGGCCGCGAAAGGAGTCCCTGCTTCGGGAGGCAAAGAACCTGCTGTGTGAGCTCGAGAAGGATAACGAAGCAGTCGACAGGAGCTACCAGTTCTTCAGGGTACGTCGGACGACGTTCCAGCCTGCGGCATCCACCGTAAGTAACTACCAGCACTTTTCAGATTGGTAGAAATAGTCTAAAATAAGATGCAAGGGGAAATACTGTATATGAGTTATCACTTAAAACTGACAATGAGAGGATTAGTACTTCTGTAAGGCGCCAACGACCACATCCTAATAGACTAAGAAATCCAGCACTACCACGAACAGGGGTGTACAGAAAACTGGTATAATGCTACGTACGCAGCAAAAACAACCTTCAATTGATATGCCTAACTTAACGTCAGGTCACGAGACCAACACAGCAGCGAAGGAATCTACCGAGAATTCCCAAAATTCTTCGGTGGTTGTTCATACACAGAATGAGCCTTTACGATATAATGACAGGATGAAGACCCGGTAGGACAGGAGAATGTCGGACGAGGTATTTCAAGGACAACTGGTATTGCTGTACGACCCACACAGGCGAAATGGGTACTGCCCGAAGGTGCAGAAATGTTGGGAAGGCCCCACACAGGATTCTGAAGATAAATGATGTGATCTTTCGGATTTGTCGTCAAGGCTAATATACGAAGGTCCGGATGTTGCGGAGTCTGTTTGGGACAAACAGAGCTGAGGATGGGGCAGTGTTACGCGTTATTGGTTTGCTTCGCTTCCCTTTCCCTTCACGCTTCTGCGATCGAAGGAGTTTGTGAAGGTAAGATGGGTGGTCATGTGAGAATCGGGCAGCGATTTACAAAGGCAGGCCACCGTGTGCCACCGCAATAAGGCTATCGTAACTTGTGCGCTCCTGACCTTCAGCGGATTTAACTTCTGGCGTTATATTTGAAAGAATATTCTGGTTCACCGCCCTTGCCTCTCTCAGCTAGGCTCGGGGTGCGGGGAATCTTGTAGATCGGACCAGCGATATTTGTTAAGCCACGACGGGGCCCCCGAGCAGACTGTTGAGAGTTTGAACGATTGTGCGACATTAAGCGACATGTGTGCGAATACAGCGAAGCGACGAGCTAACAGAGCGATGAGTGGTGACAAAAGTGACAAGTCGGAGTGAAGTCTGCGGACTGCGAGCATCGGTGCAGTGGAGAGAGAGAGACTGACCAGCGGGAATATTGAACTGGATGCGTGAGTGACAGACACTGGGAATAATGGAAATAGACAGATTGAATATGTGTAAATAATGAGTGTGAATTAAGCGATTGTAACCAATACAGAGACATTGATAAAGACTTCAATTAGAACTGAGATGGACATTAAATACTGCGCCACTGAGGATAACAACGGTAAGAGTGGTGACAGATAGTCTAATGTTGTAATTAATAGCTTTGACAATAAATTAAAAATCAAATTTAGCTATTTAAATATTATTAAGACCTTAATCCCCCACGAACTCCGATACGCCCCTCTGGCGTCTTGCAACAATATATTTAGTAGCCCCAACCAAATATTTTGTTAAGTAAACAAAATATTACAACTAACAAAATTTATTTTGTTCATCTAACAAAATTTACACTTGAATAAACAAAATCTCTGTGCTGGATAAAATAAATAAAACTGCCAAAAAAATGTAGTCGGATCAATTGTAAATATTTGCTTGGGCGTTCATTTGATTGCCTTTGTTCCAAAATACAGTTTGAGAGTTTGTTTGTAGTAACAGTTTGTAGTTAGTGTAGTAACAGTGTTTGTTAGTGCTTTTATTGGTGCCTAATAATGACATAATTTCCCATTAAAACTTTTTAAACAAGAAACAAAGAAATAAAGCTCTAAAACTTGAAATATTTATTCATGCACGTTATCCAGTATTTGAATCGTATGCATCTACAAACATTCCCATTTCCTTAGTAGTCACTTTAGCATGAGGTTGCTAATAGAGAGTGCTCGTGCACAAATTATCCAGGTTTGAACCTCGGTCACACGTTATATTTTTTATATTAACCGAGACTGTTTAATGTAAGTAGGGCTGAACAAATATTTAGTTTGGAGAAAGCAAATAAGAACAAAAAAATTTGGTTTCAAAAACAAAATATTTTTCCCCATATACAAACAATTAATTTTGTTGCGAGAAACAAACCTTACTTTACCCAAGAAAAAATGCAATGAATGCTTTTTCACAAGAATTTATAAACTTCGTACTATTCCCGACTTTGCGCCATCAAATAAATACAAAACGCCGTTTTGGATATTGTTAAATAACCCAAGAGCCATTTCGCTTAAGCTGTTTAGGAAATTTGAAAAGTGCAGCATTGAGAGTTAGAATTTGTCATAAAAAGTGGACGCAGATTGCCATCCTACGTAGCGAAAGAGCGCGCGCACTCGTAAAGAGGAAAGTTTGAACGACGTCACGTAGACGAAATTATGTCGCCACGACTCGGGCTGGCAGGATCCCAGCGGAGAAAAGTCGACAACCCTCGCAAATGTTACTGGCGAAGAGGGACCAAGCACGGACGAATGAATATGGATTCCAGTGCTCATGACGTTTACTTGGGCAGGCGTATTGCGCAAGCGCTATCATCGAGTTGAGTTCAACTTTCGAAATCAAGCTCTGAAACGAAAAATTCCCCGCTCTTAGTTGTTGGCGTATAAATGTGGCTGAATTACATTACATCAGACAGCAAATCAGTAAAATTATCGTTTATCGCTTCTAAAACAAGTTAAAACTTTCATATTTGGCAAAATTTACAAGTATTGTCCCTTTATTAAAATTACACAGGCCTACGATAAAAAAATACTTTTTTAGTGATTTTGCCGGATTATTGTAATTTTTGGTGTGCTGAGTTCGAAAATAATAATAAAATAGTCACAACACCCACCATTTTTTCACATTTGAATATACGAAATGTGAGAAATTAATTTTTTATCTAATATCTGTGCATTTTTATATACTTTATTTATATATTTTATATACATTTATACACATTTTTTTATACTTGATGTACATTATTAATATACTAAAACATACAGTAAATCTAAATGAAATTAGGTTGCCAGTGGTGGTATGACTGTTTGTTTTCTTTCAGTCAACACAACCTCCCTTTTTAGATTTTTGCCCATATGCTCTAAGAATGGCTAATCGTGGTTGTAAAAACTTTCCTAACAGTTTTTGTTATATATGTGGTGAGTTTGTAATTTAAAAACATCAAAGAAACATTACAGAGTTTGTTAAAAAAGTGTATTTGGTATACATATTTTAGAATAAAATTCGGTCATCAAGAAAAACCTTGGGCTCCACAAAAGGTATGCTATGTTTGTGTTGAAGACCTTACAAAATGGTCAAAAAAAGAAAATACAGCTTTTAGATTTGCAGCGCCCATGATATGGAGAGAACCAAAAAATCATTCAGACGATTGTTATTTTTGTAGCATTTATGTTATTGGATATAACTCCAAAAATAAGAAACTAATTGTCTACCCTAATCTTCCTTCAGCTATTCGGCCAGTCGGTCATGGTCCGGGACTTCCTGTCCCTGAGCCACCACAGGCTATTGATGACATTTTACTTTATCAGTCCAGTGAAACTGAATCTGATGAAGGTAAACCGGATGATGACGAGTTCCAATGTTCTCCAGAAAATTAAAACCTCAGTAGTTTACACAGGCTATTTGGTAGGGAATTTGGGTTTGACTAAAGAGAAAGCTGATTTGCTTGGCTCTAGGCCATAAGAAAACATTTGTTGGCATCTGGAGCATCTATTTATCAATATATAACAAGAGACTAACAGTTCGCTAAGTTTTTTAAGCAAGAACAGGTTTTGGTGTACTACCATGAAATTGGTGTTCTAATGAATTAAATGGGAATTGAATACAACAATGAAGAATGAAGGCTTTTTATAAACTTATCAAAAACTAGTTTAAAAGCTGTTCTTTTGCACAATGGTAATACTTATGCTTCACTGCCTCTGGCTCATTCGGTCCATATGAAGGAAATTTACGAAAATCTAGACATTATTTTAAAGGAAATTAACTATCCTGCTCGCGATTGGATGATGTGTGGAGATTTGAAAGTTGTTTTCATGCTTCTAGGCCAACAAAAGGGATTTATTAAATTTCTATGTTTTATATGTGAGTGGGACAGCAGAGCAAGGGATCGACACTGGTCCACAATACATTGGCCTGCAAGAAAAACCTTAACACCTGGAAAGAAGAACATATTGCATAAAACTTTAATAGATCCAAAAAAAATTGTTCAACCACCTCTTCACATTAACTTAGGTTTAATGAAACAGTTTGTAAAAGCCTTGCCTAAAGATGGTGAATGCTTTAAGTATTTATGGGAAAAGTTTCCTCATTTATCAGGAGCCAAACTGAAAAAAGGGGTTTTCGTTGGGCCTGACATTCGTAAAATGATGTTCGATTCCAACTTCGAAACAAAAATGACTACAAAGGAAAAGGAGGCTTGGATACCATTCAAGCAAATTGTGACTAAGGTTTTGGGCAATTTTAAAGACCCTAACTATGAGCTTATCGTAGCTAATATGATAGACAAGTTCAAAAATCTGGAATGTCTGATGAGCCTGTAAGTCCACTTCTTACAG
>NQII01006947.1:71795-106567 GCA_002778355.1 Clitarchus hookeri | reverse complement strand
TATATATATATATATATATATATAGTAACCTAGTAAAATTGGGTTATATGCAAATTTTTATTATTTACTTGTTATGAGATTGCAACAAGTAATATGATTTCACAGATGTTATTTTTCATTGGCACATTAATTATGTTAATCTGAATTTGAATTCACTGCTCGTTTAATTTCCAGTTTTTGTCATTGTTGTCAAACACATTTATATGTCTTTTCAGTCTGTTATTTTTGTAACGTGTTTAGAAGGCCCTAGTATCTGAGAGCAGTTTTTGATCCGTTTTCATGGTAACTAAGTGACGTGATGAGTAATTCTTGCCGCTATCACTCTCGTGATTGGTCAGTTGGGACGGCGTTATTTAATTAAGTGTTTGAAGGGGATTTCTAGCCATCTTGGTGTTCGAAAGGAGGACGCTAACCCGTAGGGGTTTAGCCCTGCAAGGTTTTGATTTAGTTTTCATTATAAGGACCCGAGTTCGAACCTGAAAACAGGACGCTTCGGAGGAGACGAAGGCGCGAGGCAATATTTAGGAAGAAGCAGGCCTGTTTCGGTCGCCGGCCGCGTATATTTTCATATTAATTAATTTGAATTGCCTCGTGTGATTAGGTGTGCTGGGACTGTAATCGCACAACAGGCCCGAGAGCCTGAGTAGGGAAACCCACGATGAGAGGTTCTGTTGCATCCAGAGGGATGCGACTACCGACAACGAGATCGCCAAGAACTTCGGGAACTTCAAAAATTGTTCATTTTAATTATAATCAGCCAAGTTCACAAATAATTTTATTAAGAAGCAGATAGGAACTTTTCTATTCAAATTGAACTGACCTTTATTTAATTTAACTACGGACACCCTGGCATTATTAGTATTTTACTTAAAACACTGAGCTACTCTAAAGCAGAGAGACCAATTGTTTAATTATATTTTTCTGGAAGTTTGGAATTTCAATTGCCAGGCATAAAGTAAATTCAACACTACAGTCACGAGAGAGGCTAGTGTTGCTGAGGTCACAAATAAAATCTATTCTGCAATTTGATTACATTATTCCCGTAAGAAATAATTAGGTTATTAGGAATTCTAATTGAATTTCGCATTTTCTCACAGCGTCTCTGCTGAATAAATGATTTCCAGTAGCAGTAGATATTTGTCACAGTGAGTGTTCTTGTTATTTTACAATTGAGTTGTGGTGCGTTATTGCGAGTGTTCTGTCTCATACTTCACACAGTTCCTACATCTGTTGCTCTGTGTCATTCTACACTGTATTCAATATATACAATACCCCACACACCGCACACGCGGCAATCGTTGTATTACACCTGGCGCCGACGCGGGGCCTGCTAATTGTACCCCCATCACTAAGCACACGTCACGTTGGTCAGTAATATTACACCCTAAAACCGAATCAGTGATACCAATCGCTGAAATAACATTGACTGGAAGTCATTTGGTAAGCTACTGCCGCCGAATGGCAAGTCAAGGAAATGAACTGGGTAAAAGTTACTTATGGCCGTGGAATTCTTGACATTCAGTGAGAATAACAAATAATTCAGTGACATTCAGCCACCATATTAATAAGTTATAAGGCACTGATTATCAGTCGCTCAATTCTCACTATTTGCGCTAATTTGGCTCAATTTTCACTGATTGAGATTTAGAGTATAGTGGCGTTTGTAGTGTCATTTTAATATAAATAAATAAAAAGATATATATAATATACAAAGATATATAGTGTCTCTACTGGCTGGTTCACCTACTCGCTAATTCACTCACACAATCATGAACACCCAGCCCAAAACGCTGGACACAGAAAAATTAAATTAAAAAATTTGAGGATGGCTACCCTTTCGTACAAGCACCCATTAAGAAGGATTTTTTTTTTCAAAATTCAATGTAAGGTCTTGAGTTTATAACAAAATTGTTGTTAATAGTTACTTGTTAACGTAATTTGATTTAAAGATTAATTAATGTGATTTATGTATTTTCAGGCATCTAGCTAATTGTTGTGTATTTGTGGACGCAAGTTTGTAAACACACCTATTGAGTCCTGTTTCCATAGCAACCCGTAGCGCACGACACTTGTCCTATTAATATATGTAAATATAAAGAGGGTGTTTTTGGTAGATGTGGATGAAGGGTTGGTTGGAAGAAATGGTATCTCTAATTAAAATTTTTTTTTTTTCAGATTGTTTAAAGTGTTGAGATTACTATGACCCGTAATTCTAAACCGATATGAAAATACGTCTTAAGGCCATCTTAATTCTCAACGGTGCATAAACACAGGGCATTTAAATAAATACTGGCATCTTTAACGAGCAGAGAATTTCCTAATTGCGATAAATTAATTTTTGTCTTCTGCCATTCATTGAGCAACTTCAATATTGTGAACTCAAATTTCTTTTAACGAATGAAACTATCTTTTACTTTGCCTACAGATACCTGGGAGATATTTCCATAAGTTAGAGTCACCATCTTTATTGACTGATTTAGTAAAATGCTACGAGGAAACTTTGATGTACTCACTCCCATCTTAGAAAATAATGTTATACTTTAGAGGTTAGTGTCGCACACCAGTCTTTCAGAATTGCAAAATTTTACCAAATGAACACATATTATTTTCTTTTCTGTTTTCTGCATAATTCAAGTTAAAATGAATTTCCTATAAATAATTCTCTGCTGGTTTATATTGTTTTAATCGTTGAAGTGTATTACCATTTCTGAGTAATTAAAAAAAAAACATCTTCATAGAAAATATAACAGTGTTGTCGTATGTGTTGTTGAAATAGTGCTCTTCAGTGTGAAGTATGATGTGGTCCAATCACTAACATACTTAAAATACGAAACCCTCCCCTTCACACTACATACACGGGAACACTAACTCACACAGCGTAATTTTACGTATAACATTATTTTGCTCACATAAAGTTCAACACGTCTCGTAGAAAGGCGGTGCATAATTTAAAGTGGCGCGACAATCGTGGGGCACAAACAAGGCAACTGACTCTTTTGTATTTGATGAGTCGAGAAGGTAGGGCGCCTTATTAATTAAGGGGAACCACGCCTATAGACTAAGCACGTTCGGACTATACAGCATACGTGATGGACAAATCAAATACTTCACCACGAACAGATATGGCCGCCCAAGATATTGCTGACCAAGGACACTTTGGTTAGTCAACAGACTGGGTTGAACGTACAGAACCACACACCAAATACAACTCATAAATAGCCGATGCATCAAAAAGCGGAAAATGTGTTTTCGAGGACTCCTCAACAACTCATTAACACAATGAGACCGCGTAAATGCTCTTAGCTTCAAAAGGTTGCCTACAAATAATTTTAAGTATTTTGTTTAAATTCAACCTCTGAGGGGTTGAAAGTGCCAAAAAGTGTTTTTGAGAACTCCTCAATAGCTCACTAACCCGATAAGATATCGTTGTTATTCTAGATTCAAAAGGTAGCCTCTACAAATACCTAAAAAATGGTTTCAAGATTTTTTTTAAATTCAACCCCTAAGAGTTTGAAAATTCGTTTAAAATGTTTTAAATTATTTCTTATATTCTCATTAACCCGATAAGGCATTGTTGTGCTTTTTCCTTTAAAAGGCTACCTACATAGGAGTAAATGCCTAAAAAGCATTTTTTAATGATTTGAAATTAAACCCCTGAGAGGGTGAAAAGGACTAAGTAGGGTATTTCAGGAAGCACATTGTCGATAATATATCGTAAAATGTGTTTTCGAAGACGCCCAAATAACTTAGTAACCCAATAAGATATAGTTATTTCTTTCCTTTAAAAGGTTGGCTGTATCAATAACTATAAAAGTCCCAGGCCGTGGCTTACAATCTCCGATCCAATTTAAATAGGAAGTCAAATGCAGATATGTTTGATGTATAAATTGTCTTGCTTGCATTTGCGAATTTCCTGTGTCTCTTCTAACACCCCTAGGCTCTTTCCGAAATGGGGGCACATGGTTCCGGTATTAAGTTGCCTTTGAATTTCAAGGATAATGGCCATTATTATACTCATCTATTTGTTGAAAGGTTATTTTAAAGTATATCCCATCTTAGCATTTAAAGAATTATGTAACGCCGAGATTAAATAATTGTAATTCTACTATTGTTTAAATTAATGAAAGTGCTTTTATAATGGCTTGTAATAACATTGTTTTAATATTTAATATTTTTTATTATTAATTATGCTTCTGGCAATCTCTATCCCCCTAGCCCTGCCGCCATGCTGACGTTTTTGGTGTGCTTATGAAATAGATAAATAAATATGCATAGGAACAATTTCTAATGCGTTACATAGAGAGAAACAATTAAATTATAATCTAAAAGTAATTATTAAACTACTTGTTTTGCGCCATATGGTTGGACATAGCAACAGGCTTAAAAAGGAGGGAACACACGATTATCGTGTTCTCCGAACCGCCAGGCGGGGCTGCTTGGAATCCATTAATTGAGTAATGACAGGTTCGTACTCCTCGCCTTAGTCACACAGTAGATAACTGCACAGAAACAAATTGCGTGGCGGTTATTTTGATGTGGGCGTACCCATTCTCTGATTGGAAACGGTACTTGTGTCCGATTGGCTACTGCGTAATGCGTAAGATTCCCTGTTTGCTGGGATTCCGGCTGGCGAGTAGGTGACCAGGCGCTGATTGGCGAATGGCGTTCCGACATGTTGGTGGGCAGTGACGTAATTTTGCTCGCGTGTGTGGGGTTGGTACATAAGCGGACGTTTCACCTGTGTATTCTTAACTACTCCGTGCCTCAGCGTTGCACGGCCATCGAAAATCTGAAGTATTTTCAAAGTGGGAAAACAGCAGTGAAAATAACGATTTACATTATCATTAACTACTCATCAGCTTGTGTTAATTTAAGTACGCATTACGTGTGCATAGCTCATTCACGGTTACTTCCAAATTTTCTGAAGCCCTGCTAAAGTTCTACTTTGAGGATATTCATCCACCTCATGTATAACAAAGCTTAACACAGTCTAGTGAATCACACCAAAGGGACAACGTGCCGCATTCGTGCGCACTCTGTGTAATGACATTTTGGATGAGAACTATTTATTAATAGGTATTGCCAACGCACATGTTTTCTCCTTCTTTTTATTCACATTTATTATAAATTATATTCTACAATTTATGGATAAAATACAAGTAAAAAATCAATTTAACAAAAAGTAAAGTAATTTTAAATTAACAAAAATTAAAAAATTTATGATACATGACATGTTTAGGAAATAACTGAACACGTCATACATGGGGTAATTTTTCAAAGGTTTGATTCAAAAAGTGTGAAGAAACTGCCAACAGGCTATAGATAATAAGTGAACAACATCTTAAGTTGTAATAATCCAGCCCGGCATTTCAGAAGCGCTATGCAAGACGCTCTTATGTACACTCAAGGATATTAACGTCAGCTACTATTCCGTTACTGCTGAAGGGCACTGGTGTTAACTGAGACTGGTTTTCGGCTGACCCCTTGCGCGAGGCTATAACGACTACTGGGAACGCCGAATGTTACTAAAGTTGCACCGACCTAAGAACGGACTTGGCTCCGCCTACCCAAGTGAGAGGAAGAGAGAGAAAGAACGACTTACAAAGCACCAACCACAGGCAGCTGGCAGGCGGGCGGACGAATCTGAATGCACTCCCCTCCCACCCGTCGTACCACCGTCGTCCAATCGTTTACTTTCTCGGGGAGAAGTGGCCCGACATTAGGAGAGCTTCTAAGTCCTAAGTTACAGTGGCGCTGCTATGAAGCTTGCAGAGGTTACGCAGCGCTAGTAAAACGAGAAATTGATGGGTGATTTAACTCCCGTGTTCTCTAAGAAAAAATTACAGAAATGCAGAAGGTATTACAACTATGCACAAATGGAATTACCTTTAAAAACCAACCTGAAAACAAAAATTATCTTCCTATGATAATTTTTTTTTTCAGCACCGCAAATACTAGTACGGATATTTGTAGGTAAAAAATTTTTAAAATCAGCAGCGAAAAAAAAAATAAGACTCAAATTTCATGTTATATATCTTTTCTTTAATTAAAACAAATATCACTGGCAAGCGTTTCGACACTCAGCTTACTGACGAACCAAAATATTTAATATTTACGGCATACTGTTTCGATACTGCTGAAGAGCAATGACTAGGGTTAGCGACTTTTCACGTAAAAATCGGAGCACACAGTAGACGTAAATACCATATACAAACCTCAGCTGGTGTTATACCTCCATTGACTGCTGGTTCCGTGTCCGTCTTCGACGAAGCCACTCAGGAATAAGTAACTCCGACACTGAACCTTCGCGATTCGTGCGCAAACGGTTAACACGGGCCAGAACAATTTTTTAGCCAATCAAAGAATCTGGACGACCCTACAGTGCTTTGGACTGTATCTTGTCTCGAAATCATTTCGCGAAATATCTCTGCCCCTAGCAATGACAAATCACCGGCGAATTCAGTGCCAGTCAATGGAAACGGAACGCGGAAAAAAGTAAGATATTTTTTTTGTATTCTGTTAAACGTACGGTTGCTGTTGCCTGATTTGCGTTCTTCGAAATCGGGTGTGAGAGATGTTCCGATCACAATTATTTCGAATTCTCTTAAATCTACAAGCTGGTGATGAAACCACCTCTCTACGTCTGATTTCGTTTTCTCAGGGTACCGCACCGGAAGTGTTGCCCTGAGTGTAAAGAAACCTATCACAAAAGAGTGGCGTATTTTGTGATTAAGAGCCAATTTACGGAGGTGCTTGAGAGTTGGGGGCTCGTTGAATGAAAGAAGGTAAGAATACCTTGGAACTGTCCTCGGAGATGGAGCGCAAGTGATAACAAAGATGGCAGTGCGGTACTGGTTCCCCGCCTCTGCGTGGCCGGGTGGATAAACGGGATCACGAGGGAATCAGTCCAACCAGACCTATGATAGAGATCTGTGCGTGGCCATAATTCCCCAAGGGGGATCCCTCGTGGAAGGCGAAGAGGGAGGGAGCAAAAGGAAAGGAAGCCTTACCCTCTTACAACCGTACCCAGTCTCTCCTACTCATCCGAGTACAGTTGCAGTGCGGGAAGATGGAGGGTGTGCTGGCCTTCGGGCCTTGAAAACCTGTCCTTTTCTACGCGTATGTTATTGGTTAACAGTCCTTCAGGGTGTGTCAGGTGACGAGTTGGTCAGTCACGAAAGTAACTAGAAAATACTGGCTGTCCATGGTAAAATTAGCATTTTTGAAAGCCCTGCTTAAGATCTACTTGCACGCATAATGTGTATTCTTCCACCGTATATAAAATTATCATTGCCATGTGCCTCATCACTTTATTCGTGCGTCAGTCAAGCGACACTGTCAAATTATTAGAAAAGTAAATATTTTAATAAATTGGTAATTCATACACTTAAATGTTACAAAAGAAATAATTTCAGTATTCACAAAGGTTTACCTTAGACTTATAATTAACTGATATGACATGGAAGTGCTTCGTCTCAGTCATCATCAACTTCACTGAGATAATGCCAGTCAGTGTGTCCGTGAAATACATATGCAGGTATGGGCAGTGGCCATTTCCAAAAGTTGATTTCAAATGCACTCAATTAACATTGAACAGCCCATACAAGTATTTAAAGTCTACTCGAGCACAATTTGAACTCGAGAAATGCCCGGGTCACTAGTCATTACAAACAACTTAAATACGCTTCGTAGAGTAAAGTAATTGCTTTTCATTCTCAGACCACATTTAGTCTCATTCCTCCTTAAAATTGAAGGCACACTTTAACTTAAGCATTTTTCAATTTGCCACGCTAAAAATTATGCTCTCAAGAGTATCAGAAAACACAAAATAATTTAAAATTCACGTAAATAATTTCTACGCTTTCATTATTTTTGTGAAATTAAGCGATTTATTTAGTTGCGTCTCATGATAAAATTGAAGTTTATTGTCATTTTGGATGCTTCATCGAACGCTGTTTCAAAATATATAGACATCTAAATGAAAATAAATTTGTTGTGTTAACAATTGCTTGCCTTCCATCTCTACAATGTTAGGTAGTAAATACAGGACTCTTAAATATAGTCCATTCCCGGTTAATTCCAACTTATCTGAAGCCCTGCCGAAATTGTACTTCCAGGATATTTCTCCTCCTATTGCAAACAAAGTTTAAGCGAGTCTATAAAATTACACAAAAGGGATAACGCACCGCATCAGTGCGCACTCTATGAAATAATATTTTGCGTAAGAACTATGTCTTACTAGGTACTGCCAACACGCCTATTTTCTCTCTGTTTTATTCACATTAATTATAAACTAAATATTGTAATTTCCAGTGAAAGTATAAGAAAAAACTCGATTTAACTATAAATAAGCAACTTTTATGTTATCAGTAGTATAAAAAGTATACGATACATGACATTCTTAGGAAATAACTAAACACGTCGTACATGGGGTAATTTTTCAAAGGTTTAATTCAAAAAGTGTGAAGAAACCGCGAACAGACTATACACAGTGTGCGTAGGCGCAGGATCAAGTTCGGACCTTGCTCGAGTGCCGTGTGTTTTTGTGCTAAATGTAGAAGAGGAGGGGTTCCGATTGTGTAGTGCACCTCATTGTGGGCTATTCACGGTAACCTGAGCACTTTTTAAATCAACCATTGGAAAATGCATATATTTTAACTGGTACACTGGCTGGCATGCTCCCAATAAAGTTGGTAACTACAGAGGGAATGTAGTCCCAAGTCTTAACTTTGAATTCAAATTGTTAGCTAAATATTTCTGAGCACTTGAATGATTAGCTTTTCTTTCTGTTTTTTTTAATACACACAAGAGTGAGAATTAGCAAATTTGTAAAACATACATTTCTCTAATAATTTCGTAGTTTCACTTGACCAATGCATTAATAAAGTGATCATTCCAATGAAAATGGTAATTTTATATATGGTGGAAGAATACACAATGTTCATACAAGTAGACCTTTAGCAGGGTTTTCAAAAGTGCTCTCTTGATCGTGAACAACCTATTTAGAGTAATACGCACACTACCGTGATTGTCATAAAAAAGTACTATTTATATTTCACATGAAAGAGTAAAGCATATATTATATAACGCTGAAAATATTTACCTAAAATTAAACTTTTTTGATCATAATAAAAAATAAGATGTTATTTTCAATGAAAATTTAAGTGCATTGCCATTGTGGATTCTCTAGAAAGCATATTTTCCAAACATTCAAATACCAATAAAGACCACTATAATAATTTCTCTGTTCATCTATAAGAAACATTTAGTAGAAATATCAAGACAAATTTTATATTTGATTTTCTGCACATAATCTGAGGCATGAAAATTATAATTTTTTAACTGAATCGAATATTCATAAGATGAATTATTAAAAAAAAAAACACTTTTAAAAGTTAGTCCCAATACTTTGTTCCACATAACGATAGTAATTTTTATAATTGCCGTACTTCACGAAAATTTTCTTGCAAAAGATTTTTTTCTTTAGCACCCTGTATTGGAATACCACGAAAATTTTGTTAATATATGTATTCGTCTTTCATACGTAACATACGTCATACGTAACTGACAACTTAGATGTTTGTGTCTTCAAATTTATAATGAGTTCTAATTTTTGATCAGTCAGGCGCTGTGCCCTATTAGAAGTTAGTCTACATCTAACTTAAAGGCGCTGATCACACCAAAAAAATTCATTATTTGTTACTGACCTAAACTTGTTGGCATTACTTTCAAGTACTATTTCCTCACTTAAAAATTTTTTATACCGCACAAATTTCGTATGTATTGGGATGTTAAAATCACACTTTAGTTTTTTTTAGGATGCACAAATAATTAAAACTAATTTCACCGAAATGAGATAATAAACTTTGAAATAAGATAAGAAAATTACCTTTTTTTAAGCATACTTTAAAATGAGTTGTATGTTTAAAAAAAAAACATCAAATTTGTAGTTTTGACCTCCCACGATGCAAAAAATTTACGATCTAAGATTTGTTTTATGCGAGGAACGAGTATTTACAACTGATGTCTGCAAGTTGAAAGTTATTTCGTACAAGCATGAAATAATGAACTATTCGTTGGCCAAGCACCCTTCGTACCTGCGAGAAGGTGACGAGGATCGTCAGCAGGCAGAGCGAACACCGCTTCATGGCGCCGTCAGGGGGTTGACTGCCGGGTGCCGCCGGGCGTCGCGGCGCCTTTATCTCCCCCGCGCGGAGGCTGTGTGGGCGCCGGCGTCCTCCGCTCATGCGCAGCTGCCCGGCCAATAACGCCGCGCGCACCCCCTGCGTCATCATCAGCGACCGGGCACCCCCCTTCGGATCACNTACAGTCCTCGCTAACTAACACACCAGCCCAATACTGAAAAGAAAAAAAGTATTTATAGTATATTGGGGCCGCGATGGTCTGGTGGTTAGACTACTTGCCTCCCGCCCAAGCGAACTGGCTTTGATTTCCGGCGGGGTCGCCCCCAGATTTTCGCACGTGGGTATTATGCCGGAAGATGCCACTGGTCGGCGGGTTTTCTCGAGGACCTCCCGTTCGCCCCGCCCACGCATTCCGACGCTGCTCCATACTCACCTGAATTACAAGAAAATACAGAACTGGTGTTCGTTCATTGGTGAATATAGGTGGTTCAGTTCAGGCTTGTCTTAAAATACTTCTAATATGCCCAGACATCAAAGTGTTAAACAAAATACATGCCTACTAGAGTTACCAACAATATAAAATAATAAGAATTTTTATTTCATCGTAAAACCTGGTACCGTTTTTCCTAGACATTTTTCATGTTATGATGTATGCAAATAAGTACAAATTTTTTTAAATTTACATTTATAAATGGGTTAGTTTATATGCGAAATAGCAAAAAATATTTCATAACTTAGACCGGATTTCATAAGCATCTATTTAAATCACTAGCTAAATTAAGTACTTTTATCTTCCGAAGTACGTAAAGAAGTTTGCAGCAAAGGGTGCACTATTATGAGTTGCCAAACTGTGAAATACCACTAATAAATAAACATTATTTTAAAAAAAAACTTCAGTATTTCTGAATGGCTTCTCCTTGATTCCAGGAGAGTTTTAGTTCGTGGTCAACTCTGAAGTGTATCTGTAAATGAGAAATATTGTGAAACGTTATTGTCAGAAAGGCTTTGAAGTACGGAAATTCCAGTGAAATTCTTTGAAGCAATACGTCTATATTAAAAGCTCCAAGAGCTTTATCAAGTCTCAATATAAAGTTACCGCTTTGTTGCACCTTGCGTTATACGAGCATCTAAGAACCTGCACTAGGATATGAAATTCTTCGTACTTTTTTACGTTGTAAGACAGTTAACAAACGTACAATCTTCAAGTCATTTATCGTTCAAACATCAGAAAACATCTATTCCAAGCCATACTATTTCCGAAAAGTTTTCTTTTCCTTTTACATAATTTATTGTAAGTTTTTCTTTTTACTAGTTTGAAATATCCAGAAACAAGGTTTACTGCATGGAAACAGATTTTAAATTTAATTCCCTAATTCCTCTTTACTTGATAACATTTTTCTAAGAAGTCACAGAGTAGTTTGAGTAGATTTATAGTAAATTCTTTCGAACAAAATTATTTCAAAAATATTAAACAGCAATTCAGGCACTAAGTATTAAACGGTATCTGCTGGATTGGTCATGTAAAATAAAAAATGAATCTCATTCATTAGGTTGTGGGTTTGATTCACGAAATCTGCGTTGGAAAAGAATTTTTGCAAATAGTTTTCGTCTCAATGCCAGACGATTGAAAGTCGGCGTGGCTTTCCAAAGCGACTTATTAGTGATATAGTTTCTGTAAAATCAGTATTTGTACCCGTACGCTTGCAGCAGCAAGTGTTAAAGAAATATGAATTTTTCTTCAGGAAAGGTAAAAACACAGAGTAGGTAATCATACAGTAGTGAAACAACCGCTCACATAGTGAACTCCAGTAAAATAACGTCACTGGGCAACAAAATGTCGGAGAAAAATGTAGGGTAAATAAGTGTTAACGGTCTATCTCAACATAAATTTTCATAGTTATAGTCCATTCACCGTTACTTCACACTTTTCTGAAACCCTGCTGAAATTCTACTTCCAGCATATTCCTCCGCCTCATGCTAACTAAATGTAACCGAGTCTAGAAAATTACAGAAAAGTGACAGGGAACTACAGTCGTGCGCACACATTGTAATAAAATTTTGCACAAGTACTATTTCCTACCAGGTATTATCAAAACACCTATTTCCTCCCTGTTTTCGTTCATTTTCGTTATAAATGATATGTTATAATTTATAGATAAAATATAAGTAAACTTTCGATTTAACTAAAAATTAGGCACTCTTATGTTAACACAAGTATAAAACGTATGTGATACATTGCATATTTAGGAACAAACCAAACACGTCCTCCTTTGATTCAAAAAGTGTGAAGAAACCGCGAATAGACTATACAATGTAATTTGTGTATTGGGAAAAATATGAAATTTAAACAGCCAAATGCGTAGGGAAGTTCCCAACTGTGCATATCTGTGACGCTAAACATTCCTGTATCTGCAGCTTTATGTACCGTATTTTTCCCGTGCAGTGTATGGGTTAAAAACTTCCATTTACCAGAAAATATTTTAGTGTTCGTAAAATATACGAAATAAAGAACCAGCGCTGCAAAGTTATTTTAGCTTTTGTTTAGATTCACTGTTAAAATTGTTAGTATATTCACATAAAGTTTTACGGAAATACTCTTAAAGTACAGGATGCGTGATCCGTAATGGTGAAAAACGGAGCTGAGATTTATAAATAAAAAATAGCGGAACTTCTCTGTATTTACGATAGCTTCAGGTTTCCGGAACGAACAATGCCGATTCTACACGAAGATGTTATGTGCGGCAGACATGTTTAATGGGATTTATATAAATAATTACGATTAATTTGTTATATTTATGAAACGTTTCAACAAAATTCAACCAAACTCAGTACGCAAACAGCATTAATTAGAAGCATTATTTATGCACATAGAAATCCTCTTTTACCAGATTTTTTTTCGTAGTAGTGTCAGGTGAGTAAATCGAACATTTTGCCATATTTCTGGAATAATTCAACTAATTTCCACAACATTTTTCACAACTATTGCACAACTATAGAAGGTCATGTAAAGTTACATGATTTAAATGGGGTCAGACAATGATTTTTAAAATGGCGGCAATATAAATATTTTGAAATATTTGGCATATCTATTTAACAATTTAACAATATTTATCGAATCTTTTATGCTAACAATATCTGTTAGAAACATCGTGTACAGTGTCTCTTTTAATGCAATTTTTTAGGATAGCCCTTTTAAGAAAATAAGGTTTTTTTTTGCCATAACTCGGAGACCAACTATCTGATTTTTACCTGATTTTTCACATAACTAGAGTATAGTTAGTAGGCCACGTAAACTTATGTTTTATTAATGGCACAGACACTTATTTACAAAACGATTGTCGTGTAAATATTTTAAGTTAGTGAACTGTATCATTCAAAACATTAGACTGATTGCATCCGAAGTTGATGTTCCGAATCCTACCTCAGTGAAGCAGTTGATTGCAAGCAAGCTTAATTTTACGAGTTTTTCTGAATTCGAATCCCGGATAAGTCACCCGTGTATTTTAATTGTCTTCGCACTGTTTCGAATTTTTCTGGTTTCGTCTCTAATGATATTGCTGTCAATGAGACGTCAACGCCTACCTACCATCTAAGATTTTAAGAACTTCCTCAAAAAATGTATTTGCACCCATGTAGCGGAAAGTAGGCTTATTAGTTATCAATAACTTCTTGTTGAATACTGAAATCATTACTTTTGCTTTCGTTGGTTTTTATTGCATAAAAGTTTAAGAATTAACACATTTCTAACGTTTTAACGTTTTTAATAATTTCGCAGTTTTTCTTGACTTAAGCCCGTGGCAGTGCTTATTTTACACACGGCGGAAGAATAATTAATGATCATAAAAGTAGATCTTGAGGATGGCTTTCAAAAGTGTTCAATTTACCTTAAATAGCCTAAAGTTCCCTTTACGCATGACACTAACGTAGATAAGAACTATCATAGAGTGAATATGGGGTAGAGGGCGCATTCGAGATGCACAGTAGCCACTGTCCGCACCGACATAAATGTCTGTCTCTGCCAACCAAAGATTCGTTTGCATAGGACAAAAAAAATTTTTTTTGTTGCCCCAACAAAATATTTTTTGAGTTAATAAAAGATGAATTGCAACAAAATTAATTTTATTCATGTAACAAAATACACTTTCCAATAAACCAAACCTCTATCTTGAGCCAAAAGAAATCAAACTTCCAAGAAAATTAAACTATTTGTATGGCCACTCACTTGACTGCGTTCGTTCGAAAATACAGTTCGAGGATTTGTTCGTATTCTTATGACAATTAGGGTAGTACCGGTGTTTGTAAGTGCATCTATTGATGCCAAATCATGGCATAAACGTAAGTCAAACAGGAAACCAAAATGTATGGCTGTAGAAGATGAAATATTAATTTTCGCACGTTGTATATTATTAGAAATGTATCCATTAAGAAAATTCCAATCTTTTCAGTAGTTCATTTATCTGAGAGTGTTATGGCGCAGCGCTCAGGCGCAAACAGTCTAGATCCGAATCTCAAACTAGATTATGTCGTTTTTATATTACTCTAAACTGTTATTGTACAAAGAGCCAAAGAAATCTTTAGATACACTTAACCACATCTTAGTTTGGGCCAACCAAATAAGAACAACAATAAATTTTTGTTTCTACAACAAAAAATTTAAATGCCCCTATTAAAACTTTTGATTCGGTTGCATCAAGCAATATTTGTTTAATTTGACAAAATATTTTATGTCAGTACGTGTTCCAACACTGGACTGTTTTTTTTTTTTTGGCCAATAGTCAGATACCTAGGAATTTTGTGAGTTGAAGCGTTGCTTGGTTCGACTTTAAACACTTGTACACTCTTGTTACTTTTTTAGTCGTGTCGCTCATATCCTGACGCAGCCTGAAAGACTCCGAACTTGTAGGACACGTGTAGAAAGAGGACTAGTGGATCGCGTACAGCCTACAACAACACGCAGGATGAAGCGCACTTAAAGAAACCACCAGAAAGTTCGAAAATGACAGCTCTCTGCTGACTCGCGAAATTTCTCTAACAACAGCACTATCAAAAACAGCGTGGACATAATTTGAAGTTTGAGAACTGTTTATGTACAGGCGCTTTGTGTTCGTGAACATACTATAAACTAGTTTTATATGCAAATTTATCATATGCAAGTCGGTTGGAATTAATTTATAAAAGTGTGTGACTTTAAAAAAATTCGAATGTAAACAAACACGTGTGTCACGCTTTATAAGGTGACGTCAACAGTTGATTGGCTACGGAAAATTTTACTTTATATGTGTACCAAATACTAATCAAATTTTTAGAAATTATCAGTAATTACACTTCCCTCAATATCACAATATTACTGTTGAAACAATGTACAAGTAATGAAACCTAAGTTTCGTACTGAAATGAGATAATTGACACTGAAAGAAGTTGCCAAAAGTTACTTCAAGACGTCCATAAAATCCTAAAAGGAAATAATTTTCCATTAAAAAAAAATTGCTGAAAATTTGCAGGTGTCCCTGAATTTTTGTAAAATAATGTTGGCTGAGCATACCTCAAAATGGATTAACACAAAACATTTCGTTGCCCTTGTTAAATTTTACTTTGATAGCTTGGTTTATTTTATTGTACATTATAAAAACAGTAAAATTTTGACTTTGACATGCCATTTTGCAAAAACTATGTGATATAAAAAAATTATTTGAGTAGTCACAGATAATGTCTACAAGTTGAACATTATGTGGTACAAATATAAAATTACAATTTTTTTTGTGGCTAACACCCTTAATTCACGTATATGATTAGTATAGGCTTTTCGTGGTTACAACAAAACACTTCGGAATGCTCTGTTATGGACATACATTTCTGACGGCTTTGTATCCTTCCATCATGTGTAGAACTAACATTGCCATGAACTGGATTACTTTGGTCATCCCTCGACCAAGTGTATTTGTGGCTATGTTAGAAATTTAAATATATTACATATATATTAATTCTTGATATCACGCCCATTAAAAAAATAAAACCAAATGTTAGATAAATTTCACATACACAAATTAAAGTGTCACACTTCAAATATGACATCAGAACATGGGACTGCATATTTTTATTACAACGATGCCAACATCNCAAATTAAAGTGTCACACTTCAAATATGACATCAGAACATGGGACTGCATATTTTTATTACAACGATGCCAACATCGCTGGGAGTGTGCAGTGTATCCATCAACATATTTTTCGTTTAAAAAGAAACTATTTTTCAAAAGTGAGTTTCAAAATTTGCCAATCAAAGGCGAACGGGTGACATCTGTTGTTTTAGCATCGCCATTATTATGAACAAAAAGTATATTGGATGACTGGGCGCAAGATTTGCTATCCCTTTTGCGTTTCGATACTCCAAGTCAAGTTTTTGGAAGAGGTGATAATTTCTCCGTGTAAAGAAACTGTATTTTTTAAAAGTGATTTATACTCATACTCGTTAAAACCCGCGATGAATGCTTCACGACACTCTACCGCATTACAAACCAATTTACAGACTGCGTTACTCAAACGATTTCTCGGGCATCGCATGAAAATTTATCGCGCCGTGCAACGGAATCGCTTAGAGCCCTGGCAAATGGCAGTGGGATAATTAAAATATATGATCTTCTAACATTTCTGTAACGGGATAGCGGAAATTGTATAATATAACACTCTTGACGTCATGCGCCAACAGTCTTCATTAACTCACTAGAAATTTTTTTGCGTGGAGTTGGTTCATATATATAGGCTGTTCGCGGTAGTGAGTACTTTTGAGGCCCTAGTNACTAGAAATTTTTTTGCGTGGAGTTGGTTCATATATATAGGCTGTTCGCGGTAGTGAGTACTTTTGAGGCCCTAGTCAATTTTTTATTTCATCGATTTTTTTTCTTTAACCACATTCTTAAATAAATATTGCCGTGTAAGTAATAAATACAGTGTGTATATTTTACGGCACTCGAATGTTAAAGTTTGAGGCTAAAATAAAATATATTTATTGACTCATTTTTTAAAATGAGAGCTTTCAAAAGTGTTCACTTCACCGTGACTATTTTTTTTTCCACATTAAATTTAGTCGAGTTCACACCGGATGCCATCTGAAAACCAGTTCCAAAAAGGAATAATTCAAATTCTTAAAAAAAAAAATAACTGCCGGGAACTGCTAATCGCACGCCCGGGTGTTAAAAGATACTGCTACACACACGCCCCAGTGAGATGTTAGGAATTTGTTTTCCCAAGCTTGGCATGCCTGATTTGTCGCACATCTGCCCCTGACGTGTGGTCAGAATTATGGTTTCAGGTTCCATCCCTCGTTCCACATCTCCACCTCCACCCCCCTCCTTTTCCCATTTCGCAGGGAGATTTGCAACGTCAGCCAGTCGCTGATGTACGCTTAAAGGGCCCCGCCTACCCGGTGTGGGCTTGTTTGTGGCCGTCCGGATAAACGATAAACTCGACCTCCGCACTACAGTGAAATGTACATTCGTCTTTACGATCTCGCGGTCCAGACATTCGGAAATTATCATTTTTTCCATGACACTTTTAATTGGCGATCTCTCCTTTTTCAACTCGAGAAATTAACACACGCTATACCCGAAGTACGTAGTATATCTGACACCTCCGGTGGTCATTAAAAATAATTTTTACTTAAGTGTGGCGTACGATATGCAGGGATATATCAGATATGTCGGTAAGTGCTACTTATNTGCAGGGATATATCAGATATGTCGGTAAGTGAGAACAGAGACCGAAATATATACTGATCCCAGAAAAATGCCTTTCATTAAATTACCTCACCGTTTAACAAGAACGTCTTTTAAAATTTGCCTATTTCATAGAAACCATTAGTAATACAGTTGTCGGGAAGAAAATGAATTTTTAGTAATTTTTGTGTATCTTTGTGTCACAATTAAAATTCTATTGCTTTTATGCAATGGAAACAGCAAAAATTAATATGCATCGAGAAAGAAAGGAATTTTCTTAAAAACAGCGTCGTGGTCTACTTCAAGGAATCCATATAATTACTTACAAACATGTTTGTAAATCCCTCGTATTTATTGCAATTTTGGCATATTTTCGACCGTTGAATAATTATAAATTTTAAAAATAAAATATATTAACATTCCAAAAAAGCAGTTCCAGTTTTCTTCGTTACATTAATGCTGTTTTTTTTTTTTTGCATTTTCCGAAATGAGGACACATTTGATTTCTACCAATTTTGAAAGAAAAAAAAATAGCGAAACTATTTCATGAAATTTTTATTACTTACAAACTATAATAAATTGACTGTATTTTAAATTAATCTAGAATTACTACTATTTTACTTCAGTATGTTAAGGGTCTAACTTCATTTAAGGTATTCAAAGCTATTTCGAATTTTAAAAAGTTAACTAACTATTTCTACGAGGATTTTAAAGTCTAAACGCAAGACTGTACTTCATTTCTAATTATTAAAATAAACTGAAATATATTATCAATTATTGTTAATATTATTTCAGTTAAAATATGTAAACAAGTCTGTATTTTTGGGGTATCTCTATACCAAAACCATGTAACTGATTGGATCAATATTTCAAGCAATGAAACGGGACCGTGAGTCAGTTTTTTCGCATTATAGTAAGTGATTCGTTATGCTACTATTGGACTTTGACAGGCTGGGCGGGCCTATGCACATTTTAGACACGTTCATGTTTATTGACATTAAACTCACGCCCGACATGAAGTATGCATACACGCCCGCTGCAAAAAGTTGCCACTTCGGTTCCTGCATTTTCAGTCGTCCATATTCGTTCAGAATTTTACTAATACTTGGAATATGTTCGCAGTTTCTCCGAGAGCAGTGGTTCGCACGCTAACGTAAATACAAACTTTCATCAAACAATGGCACGCACGGTATTTTCATTTCCATAAATTCCAGACTGAAGCTTGGTGGGCCGATGCAAAGTCAGCCATGGAAATCTAACCACTACAGGACTCGTGAACCGCTTCGTAACATTAACCTCTATCCCGACAAAAGTTACGAAACTGGCGCAAAATAGTTTGTCACACGTTTCAGTTAATAGTTTGTTTTCCAACAATCAGTGCACTACATAAGTTAGATTTCTTTTTGATGTGCTGCGGCGTGTTTGTATTAATCTGTCTTATGAAAATGTTGTTCTTAAAAATGTGCTCGTGAATGAAACATCATTTTGCAATATAGCCAGAGAACACTGGCTCTGTGACAAAGTTTGCTCACGGAGAAGAAAACAGTTTTGAAAAAAACCTTTGAAAAATAAAAGTCTTTACCCGTAACCACACACATGCTACAGTACAGACTGGCATGCAATCCCATAGTTAAGTTGGCAGCGAATTAATGGAAATAGTTCTTAAGACTCGCCGTTGCATTACGAATGTAAAGTTTAAGACAATTTTCATTATCTGAAAGAGACTTATATAAAAACAACATTATTGTATATGTGTGTAGTCAAATGATTATAATTTTCAAAATACAACACCGGAAAATCGGAAATTTCAGAATATGAGAGCCTAAGTTTCTAGGCTCCTAATTAACTTTGGCAATTAAACCTCATATCATGCGATCTACACCATATACACAACATATTAATTCAATATCAAGGATATTAAACCACCGGTACTCGTGTCCTGATATCCTTAATCTCTTTGATTGTTTTTTTTTGTTTGATGTTTTTGCCAATACATTTTTATTCGTCCGAATGAAAATAATATTAATATGTATTTGTTTCTCTTGGACGAACAAAAATGTACTGGCAAAAACGTCAATACTTATTTTCAAAGAGATTCAGGATATAAAAACCCTAATAACCATTGTTAAATATCTTTTATATTTAATTAATTTGTTGTGTATATGCACTAGATCACATGACATGCGGTTTGGTTAGCAAAGTTAATTAGGAGCATAGAAACTTAGGCTCCCACATTCCGAAATTCTCAACTTTTCGGTACTATATTTCGAAAACAGTAATCATTCGACTACAAATATTTACATTTATGTGGTCCTTACATAAATATCTTTCAGATAATGAAATAAGAAGTTATCGTGGAATATGGCCTTAAGCTGGAACTGTGTAAGTATAAAAGCGAAAAAAATTAATGCTGGCATTTATATTACCGAGGTCGACATATCAGAGACACAGTAGAATAAGGTTTGCATGGCGCATGAATTAAGTGATCAAGTGTCATGGAAGTGCTAATTTTACATGTGGCGGAAGGATACAAAATGAGAAGTAAAAGTAGATCCTAATCAGGACTTTAAAAAGTGCTCAATTATACGTGATTAGCGTAGACAACAATTTTATGACAATTTAGCTCACTCACAAATACATTGAGTTCAACAATCGTAATTCGAGAAATAATTTCACATGCAGTTTGTTTGATTATGTTCGACAAAATTCAAATAAAAATATTTCAATGTAACAAATCTTGAAATAGTTTCACTAAGTAAACCAGTCTCATCTACATTCCAAATATTACCCGCAAAAAATAAATCTTAAAACTAAACAAATATGTTCTGTAGTATGAAAAAAATATATGCGTATTTCGTTTACATTTTAAAACTAACTCAAAGGTCTGTATTATCATAACACAACTACCTTTCACAATAGCAAAATAATTGATACTTCTGAGTGAAAAATTGAAATAAAGTCACTGCAGTGTGTTAAAAACATACGTTCTTCAATGAAACTATTAAAAATGCATCCAGTATGCTTATATGCGAAAAGAACACACGCTTCATACGAGGACTGTTGAGTACTTTCAAGTCGTCACGCACATTAGGAACACCATTTTGAGTACTCCAAAATGGCTAAAAACTGCTTTTAATAAACGTTGTAACTCAAAATATACGCATCAGTTACAAAACTACTCAAGGGCCCTGCATTGAATATTCCTACATTCTTTACACCAATAAAATAATAGGGCAACCACTGAAAGTCCATTAGGTACACGCAGTGCGACGAGTATTGCCAGTTCAGAGCAGTGGGCTTAACGGCGATGGCGCACTTGATGCGCGCGGCAGTGTCGCCCTTAACGATCCCGCGTTTCTCGGTTTCAAACTTGACCTTCAGGTAGGCGGGAGCTTTAAAGGTTTTCGAGATATTCAAAAGGCAAAATGGCCACGATGTTGACGAAACTGTAATGTATGCGGTTCAAAATATTGAATTCGCGAAATTTCTTGTTCTCTACGTGCAATTTCTGCTACACAGTTTAGAGTATCGTGACACAACTTTGTAGTTAATTATTATGATTTTACAAACGCATTTTACAACTCAAAGAATTCATGTAAATTGAAATAATTAAATGAATTCAAATGGACAAACTATCAGCAGAGTAGATCAAATGCGCGTATGGGGGACCGACTAATTGTGGTTGCCGTATTGGTGTATAATATAACTTTAAAAAATCTATGGAATATATTAAAATAAATCTTTATTTCATTACAAAGATGAATCTCTATATTTTGTTGCCCATTCAAAAGTTTGGTAATAGAAACATAAATGTGGTCGTTGAAAAGCGTGAAAGTCAGCAAAAATCGCTGTACGTATTCCTCCGTCTATATTCTCCTACAAAATAGTGTTTTAAATTCTAGCGACAAAGCTGTGTCTCTTTTCGAACAGATTGCTGTATTATAAACCTGTAGTCACCGCTTAGAATTCTGGGAAGAAAAAAAACACCCAAATATGGTTTATGCTATTTTCCGTAGCAGTTGCAATGCATTCTTACATCGGAATGTAACCTTGGGGCGTTTTATGTTGTCTAATACGGATCCTTAATGGCGTATCTAACTTACTGTGGCCCAATTAGCAGAGGAGCTTAATTGTACACGTAACTGGAGTATAGCATGTCCTAAAATGAATTCGTGACATTTCGAGTCTCTAGTTATTGATAGCACACTTGTGCCCCTGTGAAACGCTCCCATTGGTTTAGGCGCAAGCTTACAAACATACATACTTATCTACCGGCTTGAGAGTTCATTAGCGGCTACAAGGGCTCTTATTTTGAGAAGGGCGCACTTCCTTTAAGACCGCATCAACTGATGGGACTGATATGCCATTCCTTTCCGAACGGAGAAGATGATGAACTTTTAGTTTAATCAGGGGCTAAGAACTTGAAAGGGAATTCTCGCCCGAGATGATCATTAAGGTACCCGATCTGACACAGCGGAAAAATTCAGGAACGTCTCTCTTTGCGGATAACTAGAACATTTTTAACTTTACAGCGGGGAGACTGGAGAAAAAAAAAAACTTTGAAGGGTTCCTAACAGCAAATCAATCAAGAACGCGGTGAGGAGAGGGTTTCACAGTCGGTGCAAAATCTGATATTTGAGGCCTCCCATTCCAAAACTAGCTAACTCAGTTTTTTTAAATATTAAATTACCTACTGTATTTTGCATGTCTTCAAAAACGCTAACTAATAAAGTAAAAATGCTGTTCCATAACTTGTCAACACTTATTGAAATAGTGTTTTGAAATTCGGTCATCATTCCAGAACTCACTACCTCCTTCGCCAATATCGTTCCAAAACCTGGTATACCCGAGCAGCCAATGAATGTAATGAATTGCAGTCATGTGACATGATCTTCTATGGCCTGTCTTGCAAAGTGAGTTACTATTGTTGTGCTGAATGTTTTGTGTTGTTTTTGCTGTTACTGAAGTGATTGAAACAACATATTATGAAAAATAAATTGCGACATAACTGTAGCACCATACCCTGAAGGGTAATCACGAAAAAGAACAAATGATCCGAGTAAATCGGGTAAAACAATTCAGAAAAGGAAAAGTGATGTATGAGTGTTGCTACCATGAGGTTATAATTATATCAGTCCATTATGCATTATTGCTGCATGATTTAGAGTGCGATCCTCTGTTTACTCCACATTGTTAATGTTTGAACACAGTATAATGTAAGAGCATGTTTCGTTTAATTGTTTACAGACACTCTCCTGTGGAACCACTGGCCTATCCAGTATGCGAACACAATGGTAAAACATTGAAATGCAGATCACTGAAGATGAAGGATGTCCAAGTTTTTCCCATAAACTTTTACTCTTCACGGATTAAAATAGACCTAGATTCATTCCTTTTGAAGCATATTACAGTTTATAGACCAAAGAGGCATCGTGGTTCTGGCAAAAATGATAATAAAGGTATAAGTATGAAGTAGTTTGTGAAGTTATAGAAAGCAGACAAATTTCGAGTTCAGGTCTGCCAATCTACATTTTTTAATATCCTGCATGTATCCACAAATAGGGTTCAGAGAACTGCACGCAACCATTTGCGAACAAGACAAATGCCACGCTAGAAACGTGGAGGAGCAAGAATTCAACACAGATATACGGGACGAAGTTAAAGCATACGAAGCTGCGTAGAATCTCCTTAATTTACAGGAACCCATTACTGCTTAGGTAAGTCTCTCGCTAAGCATTATCTCGCGGTGACACATAAATCAGTTAACCACACCGAACGTATGCAAAGGTAACCTCTAGCTCTCAGCAGGTAAAGAAAACGTTCTTCAGAACATTGTTACTAGAGAGTACAATCTGGGTTTTGGCACCCTAGTTACGGATGCATGTTCAACGTGCATTTCACTCCAGGAGGCAGTAAAGCGTTAGGCAGACCTTAAAGAGACAAAAGAGTTGTTGATCGAGCTGAGAGCCCATAAATTAAGGGTAAAGACATTTTTTTCGCATTCTGAAAGAAGAACCACCAGGAGTAATTAATTCTCGTTTGATTGCCAGAAGAATTTGGTGAGCCCAAAAGTCCCAGATCAAATAGCTTATTACAGTAGACAGTCGTACACCTACAACTGCACCATCGTACAGGGATCTACTAAATAAAATTTGACAGAGGATAGAGTCACACTGTTTACGTAAATGGAACATGAATATAAGAAAGTTTCGAATGATATATCGTCCGCTGTTTCATATTGTTTAACTGAACCCGACTTGCACATTCTTCTACCATTAGACTATGTGCAGATGGGTGTGTGGGGTGGAACCGTAGTTTTGCAATGATTACCATGGTCTGCTATTTCTTATCTCAAGTAGCTCCAGGAAATGTGAAACCTATAACTGACTTTCCCTGTTCGCGGGCACCCTTTTTTTACCATAAGATAGGGTTTTCGGTAACATCGAGAAAGTCCTATGAAAGATGCCAGTGGTTTGCGATCTCACATACTATCAGAATATTTTTCAGAAATTTGGGAAGGTTGTACGGTTAGGTGAAGATTGTGATTTGAAAAACTGGAAAGAATACGCACGCCAAAATTTGAAGTTACCTGCAAGTTGGCATTTCAAGTTTGCATCAGCCAAGAGATTAATTATTGAAAAGACATCACCCAGCATGGCGATTTTCACTGGAGAACCGAACTATTATGCATTTATAGGAGAGAGTAAGTCTGTGATGAAGAGAGGGAAACGGTTTGGTGACTCCACCTCTAACTTGTGCCAATATGTGTGGCACTGAAACCAGCGACTGTTACGGACTTCAAGATCTTACTGTCCAGTCATTTTGGCGAGAAGTGGGCTCAAGATGAACGTTGTCAGTTTTTAAAAAACCTTTCCCATCAAATTGAAGATTCAACACAAAGTGTCGTTTGTGACAGTGGAAAAAGTTTGTATTGCGAGCACACTGATGCAACTCAAGATCAGGACTTACGAATACAAGGTGTTTGTTTTTCACCATTCAATCCATTTTCCTCATTTCAGAAATTGAAGTACCAATCATTGTTTTGATGTTGTAGACCAATTGGTGCGAACATTCTATAATGTTATTTTATGGGTTTTTTTTGTATATTAAATGCTTTATTTAGCATTAAACACATTTTGTAATTTNATATGTGCCTTTATAGGTGAGTACGTTCTGATTTCTATTGAATAGTATTACACTTTTGATTATAATATCAGTTTAAACAAGGGGAGAGAAAGATAAGGTGGCCACTCTAAGGTAAAATGATAATTAAATCGTCTAACGTAAGTAAAACATCAATAGAAAAATCACCGTCCGTACCACATATAAAAATAAACATATTATTTTTTGGTATTGCACATTATTTATTTGCTGAGTTAAAATTTTTTTTTTAACCAAATGGGCACTTTGCGCTGCTATGTCAAGTAAAGTGGTGACTAACTGACCACTTACGTTATTCTCATGCTACAGTTTCTCCCCTTTGATATATAATCTACATCCACCAGCTGGGGACTGAATGAAATACCAGTGGGCCTAAGTCACGAAATCCAATACAAATGCGCTTCTGCCATTGCCGAGCGTTTGAAAAATATAAACATTTAGCTTATTATTCCGGCTGTATGCTAGAAGCGATTGTTCTGTTCCTTACGTTGCTTTTCATTTCAAATTGTATAACATCTACTTTTGTTAACTGTAATCACTGCACTTTCAAGTGGCGAATGTTTCAACCCGATAGTTCAAACTATTGTCTGGAGTAAAAACTAAAAAATCGACTAAATTTATGACATGTGTTCTCGAAGCCTAATACATTTTAGTGTAATTGTAGAAGATAATTATAAAACTACTACGTACTGAGATTAAATTAACAATATTCATCACTAACCTTACATCAGGAATGGACAAAACCAAATACATTCATTAAAACTAACGCACAGATGCTCTCAGAACTCTAAAGGTTTCCCTCTTAACTGTCTCAAATTCTCGCTACCAGATTGCAGCACTCTCCAGCGGCGTTCTTTCCACAGTGTGGCAAAAATAACATAACTACCAACCACTAAGTAATTTATTAGATTATTGGAATCGCACAGTTAACACTCGTTCTGTCACAATTCAAGTACAGATGCCAAACTTTGGCTAGGCTAAAATAATTGTTATTCTACCCAAGTTGGGAAACTCAATGCTTTTAGTTTAGCGACTACAATTTTTCGCCACTAGGTATACTGGTGTCGCGTGGTACAGGATTTTTTTTCTAATTTCTACGTTAAAAAAACAAAAAAATTATTACAATAACCATAATTCAAATATAAAACAACTACGTAACAATGTAACATTTTGGTCTTTTATTATTTACGTAACTTAAAAGTTTAATTAAAAATAACTTCTTTGTATTACTATGCACCCAGCGGCGGAAATTTCCTCTTTGCCAAACTCTCCCAATAAGANCGGCGGAAATTTCCTCTTTGCCAAACTCTCCCAATAAGAAAACTCGTTTTGTTTCTGACCTGAGTAGAATTAACCTTGGCTAAACTAATATAGTCAGTGACATTAAAAGTGTATACGTCTAAATTAGGGATGCAAAATGAAGTGACTGAACGTCCGTCGTGTGAAATATGGTTCAAAGTTAAAAAACAAATCTATTGGATTTTTCTAACCCTTCAATTTATTACTCACTTTTTTAGAAAATTGTTTTTTAATTCAGAGGAGTATAACATCAAGGACACAGTACTGTTTTGCGAGATAATGAATAAAACGATAATTTGGCACACAAATGAGGTTTTGCTGTATATCTGTTAACCATTTATTCAATGTAAATGTAAACTAGATGATATTATCATGGATTTCGTAGCAATAGTTAATCCATTTATACAGAAATATCAATCGGAAAGACCCTTTTTCAAATATGAGGCTAGGGAAATATGGAGAATTGTAGGTAGATCTGTTTTTATCATAAAATAAAAAGGTATAAGGGGTTGGGAAATTGGTCAGTAGCTTACCAAGTATATAGTTCCACGTTTTACATTGTTTTAAAAAAGAATAACAATGACTCACAAGTACAATATTCTCTATGGCCTATCTAAACACCATCGCGTGGTTTTCNGTTTTAAAAAAGAATAACAATGACTCACAAGTACAATATTCTCTATGGCCTATCTAAACACCATCGCGTGGTTTTCAAAACAGTCGTGAACATGACACGTGCACTTTTATATCCTGGTGTCGCTTACCTTTGCGTGACTTAACGTTATCAAATACGGAAGCATATTGCAGTTTCCTTCTTGGTATTTGTGATTTATAAAATTATTCCACGGTTAAGTACATTGATTACCTCGCTGTGAGACCAAAAAAAATTCGAAAGCAGTTATGCCTTATCTCACACACGACTCTTCACACAGTACCAACGTACAGCTGTCACTATCATACCAGCNGTTTTAAAAAAGAATAACAATGACTCACAAGTACAATATTCTCTATGGCCTATCTAAACACCATCGCGTGGTTTTCGAAACAGTCGTGAACATGACATGTGCACTTTTATATCCTAGTGTCGCTTACCTTTGCGTGACTTAACGTTATCAAATACGGAAGCATATTGCAGTTTCCTTCTTGGTATTTGTGATTTATAAAATTATTCCACGGTTAAGTACATTGATTACCTCGCTGTGAGACCAAAAAAAAATCCGAAAGCAGTTATGCCTTATCTCACACACGACTCTTCACACAGTACCAACGTACAGCTGTCACTATCATACCAGCTATATTTCCCCTTACATCTCCTGGATTTGTCAATCATACTTATTTCACTCTGTAAGTAACGGAGGATTGCTATAATTGAACGTGATCTGAACTGTGCACGGTGTATGTTGAATTCGTAGCCGGCAAATACATTTACGTATAGCAATTCGATAACAGTTTGAACTAAAGAAAAGTAAGTGCAAACCTACGTATTACCAGCAGACGGATTACTATTATTAATGCATTTAAAATTCCCTTGAACAAGACAAACAACACTACCGGACGGAAACTTGCGACTATCGAATACATGTGATTTCATGGAACTTGACTACAGACTTTCCATCGGTACAATGCTGGTATCGCCGCTCAAATGTCAGCGGTTTCTCGGCGCATGAACCAAAGACGACACGCCATCTCACCGACTTGTTCATAAGGCCGTAGATGGAGTTTGATGCTCGTGCCAGCGTCGCTACCATAGTAACTATAGTACTCCCTTGTCTCTACGTCTCAAAAATATCAATAAAAACCCCAGGTTAGGTTCCTCCTGTTTACGAGATCTTATTTGAAATAATCAACCTCGCAGGGTTTGGACCTAAAGTGGTCACTGTTATACCTCGTGTTCTTAGTGGCCGTGATCTCTAAAGCGTTACCTCCGTGGTCGCGAGGTGGTGGGTTCGAATCCCGAGTCAGCCATGGGTGCATGTATGTTAGCTGTATGCCTGTTAAAGTCGTACTAGTTCCAGGCTAACTGGGAACTTTTCATGCCAACCCTTGAAAAAAAAAATCCACTCATCATAACTATGAATTTGTTTTAACAAACACATTACATTTCAGGATTCTGTATTTTTTTTTAACTTAGCATATAATTTTTAAGCGTAAAAGGAAAAACGTACATATAAGTAACATATTTACGTAAATTATTTCAGTTATTGCTGATAAACGCATCAATAAAGTGGCCGAGTCTATGACAATGAAGATATCACATTAAAAGGCAGGATACAANATGACAATGAAGATATCACATTAAAAGGCAGGATACAAATATGGCTGAGAATTAGATCCTAGGTAGGGCTTTCATAAGAGAATTAATCAACTGCTAACAGCTTAACAAGTTATAGTTGTTTTTGTCAGCCGCCATAAGACCAGTTTTCGGGGAAGAAAGAAGGAAAGTTCATGAGGTTTATTAAAAAGAAAAAAAAAAACAGTTTCTTGCGCAGCCCCCAGCGTGGTTGAATCTATTTGCGATGAGTGGAGAATCGGAAATTTTGCGGACTCATTTGGGAACAAGACTCCACAATCCTTTGTGTATTGGAGTCGCATTTGTTACAGTCTAGACCAGGAAGCATGGGATTCGGTACGTATTTTCTTGCAGGTTCTTTATTTTCTTAACATTTTGTAGGGCGTATCTGATCAATTGCCACCCATTTATAGTCCATTCATGGTCACTTCCAGCTTTTCTGAAGCCCTGATAACTTTCTACTTTCTGGATATTCCTCCACCTCGTGCAAAAAAAAACCTTAACTAAGTGGAAAATTACACGAAAGTGACAACGCACCGTATACGCGTGCACTCAGTTTAACAGTATCTGGCATTTATTACTAGGCATTACCAAGACACCTATATTCTACCTTTTCTATTTATATTAATTATGAATGAAATATTACAATTTATGGATATGATATGAGTAAAATTTCAATCTAACCAAAGTAAGATACTTTTATGTCAACACAAATATAAAACGCTTGTTGCGACATATCCAGGGAACAACGAAACGAGTGTAAATAAACCGTAAATAGGCTGTAGCAAAGATACTGAAATGTACACGCAACTGAAGTCCAGCTGATGACGTGAAATTTTCGGGCTTATTGCTACCATTAGACCGCAGTTCGTTTGAAACCTCTGGATACACGTAAGCAATACTCGTATTAATTATTTATGCACCTAGCTACACAATGCCTACGAATACAGAGGTTAAACAGCCGGTCCAATGAAAAAAAAAACCATCACAAATGCACAACGTATTGGAGTCTATCCGATCTGAAAACAATGACGGGTATTTTTCAGCTCCATAGCGACGACTAGTCGAATGATTCTGAGAACTGCATGGTCATGAAGTATGGCCGTATTGAGAACCTCGCGCAGCCAATCAGTGGGAAGGGTCACGGCAGATGAAACGCCACGCCATTTCGTTCCTGTTTATCCAATCCTTGCCTGTGATGTGTTGAGTCATGCCGGATTCGCCTCGTTATTTGGCATCACGGTAGCCATACACAGTCCTGTATATTCTCGAATCGGCGTCAATTTTTACCGGCTTCTGCCCCATTTGGTTGTACACGATTGGGCCATCCCGCATACAGTAGGTCCCGCGTGTCCTTGATCAAGGGAGGACACCTTGAACGTGAAGGGTATCTATGGTCGGTGCTGTACTTCATAAGAAGGGACCAGTGTCCGGTGTTCCGAGCGTCTGCCACGTGAGAAATGCGAATTTAAGTTTCTGCAGCTCTCATTTGTGAATGGTTAGTGCTGACGTCAACGAACACGTAGTGCGTTGTTCACTGGCTGTGAGAAACACGCTTGACACAGATACAGCAAGGGAAAAATTTTTTTTTTTTTTTTTTTTTACAACATTTGAGCTCGTAAACGAATTCGAAACTGAACCTGTTAACTATTCCGCAGTGCAGCGATAAAAAAAATTCAGATTTAAACTGTTTTACGCTACCAACGAGGAGGTGAAGCCACAAGTCGGGATGTGTATTTATTTTACGGGTATAGGTACTTTCTGTGTATGTTGTTCACGCGAAACTCAGAGTACTTTTTAAAGCCCAGTTTAAGATCTTTACACTGTTCACGGTTAACTGAGTACTTTAGAAAACAACCTTTGAAAACTGCCACTAACCCTACCTGCATGCAATTTAACGGACACGCTGATTGCCATGAGCCAACTTGACGTTGGTAACAACGGATGGAATGTAGTTCCATGTCGCAACGTCAAATTAAAAGTATTAGGCAAACATTCGTGAATACGGAAATTATTTATTTTGCCTTCTGTTGCTTTCTGTTATTTTCAATGCATATTTGTAATTTATTTTCTGTTATGATAATTTTGCAGTTCCTCTTGACTGACGAACGAATAAAGTGATTGGGCCCATGGCAATGTTGATTTTACATATTGTCGAAGAATAAGGAGTGTTCATGCAAGTAGATCTTATGCAGAGCTTTAAAAAGAGCTTAGTTTACCGCGAACATCCTATACTTGCTTGTACAATTTGTAATTTTCCAGCGCGTGTAAAATTAACTTTGCTCTGGGCCTGAACACTTTATTCATGCGTCTGTAAATTGAAAGTGAAAAAAATTATTAAAATATTAAAGTTTTAAAATTTGCTAGTTCTTACTTTTACATGCATCAGAAACAGAATAATGAAATAATTTTGTTAATCACAAATGTTCATCGTACACTTTCAATTTAACCTTCAAAGTGTGGAACTACTTTTCCTCCGTCGTTACCAACTTTGCTGGGCGCATGTCAGTCAGCGTCCCCGTTAGTATACATATATGCAAGCTAGGACAGTGCCATTTTTTCAGAGTTTGTTTTAAAAAGTGGTTATTTATCAAGAACAGCGAATATAATATATTCACTGCTTCCTTCACCCTTTTTGAATATAAGCTTTGAAAAATGACGCTATGTAAGACGTTTTTTGTTCATTCCTAAATATGCGATATATCACAAGCGTTTTATACTTTTGTTACATCTTTGGGAGGATAGAAAAATACCAGATATAGAAGAAATCTTGTCGACCAATTACTGCGTAACGTATATCGACCTTTCCTTGCTACGTGCTCGAGAGCATATAAAATTCAAACATGTTCAAAACTATACTCGANCGTAACGTATATCGACCTTTCCTTGCTACGTGCTCGAGAGCATATAAAATTCAAACATGTTCAAAACTATACTCGACTTAGCTCATTAGTTAGAAGCCTGATACTTAGGAATAAGGTGGTCAAACGATACTTTTAAAGTGGTAAACAATCATATGTTAAACTCTTGCAATGAAAGAATAAAGGACACTGGAATATAATGACGCACAAGTTGTCGAAATTAATATAATGTTTAACTACATTTATAATCATAGAACATTTTATGTCACTGAATGAAGACAGTCACAAACTTTTGATAATTTTGATAACAGCAAGATAACCANCGTAACGTATATCGACCTTTCCTTGCTACGTGCTCGAGAGCATATAAAATTCAAACATGTTCAAAACTATACTCGATTTAGCTCATTAGTTAGAAACCTGAGACTTAGGAATAAGGTGGTCAAACAATTATTAAAGTGGTAAACAATCATATGTTAAACTCATGCAATGAAAAAATAAAGGCCACTGGAATATAGTGACGCACAAGTTGTCGAAATTAATATAATGTTTAACTACATTTGTGATCATAGAACATTTTATGTCACTGAATGAAGACAGTCACAAACTTTTGATAATTTTGATAACAGCAAGATAACCAANATCATAGAACATTTTATGTCACTGAATGAAGACAGTCACAAACTTTTGATAATTTTGATAACAGCAAGATAACCAAATTTCTATTTTAAAACAAAATTTTAAAAATTTTTTAGTTGGATTATTTCAAGTGTTTCCTTAAAATGAACACTTGAATTTCCATCATATCCAAGTGATTACTACAAAATGATATAACATATAAAAAAAGATTATGCCTTTCATTAGGGATACAATTTATTCAAGTGAGAAAAAACTGATATAGAAATGCGATCATTACTGAAACAAAGGAACCTATGCGCATTTGTCCAATAACCAATAACGGTTACAAGATAATTTAATTATATTGCTATTAATTTTTTATTTTTCTTGCCACCTCTACAGATATCATGTCGATATAGACCCAGCAGCGGTTTAAATTTTGGAATTTATAGTCGAAATTTTAGTTTTTGGCGTCTGCCGTCAGTTAAAATCAAGACAATTCACTTATAACACCACGATTACCTGTAATTCATTGTAAATATTTGACATTTTAATAAATACAAGTCGCCGAAGAAATCAGTAGCCCATAAGTTGACACGATGAAATTGTTGCTTTTGATTTAAAATAAAATTTAAATTATTAGGAACAAGTTTTTTACTGATTTCAATTGCATGTGCAATCAAATTATATCAGAGTTAAAATACCTCGTCTGGAGTAGAACTGATAACCTATACATTCCTAAAGTATGTTCTCGATAAACAGAGCACAATTGAAAGCTCTGATATACTGCACGTGTATGCAAATTGTGTATTCTTCAACCATTATGTAAAATTATCATTGCTATGGGCCCAAATTACTTTATTCATGCGTCGGTAAAGTCAAACTGTGAATTTATTACAAAAGTAATTTTTTGACAAATTTTCGAATTCTTAAATTTAAATGTTTTTTAAAAACCACACAATAAAAGAAACCATTTCAGTATTATCAAATGTTCGCCTGGCACTTGTAACTCAAAATTAATACACGGAACTACTTTTCCTCCATCCTTACCGCCTTTACTGGGAGCATGCTAAGACAGTGCTCCTTTTAACATTCACGCAGGTAAGGGTAGTGACATTTTCCAGTCCTTGGTTTCAAAGCACTCAATTAACCGCGAGTAGTATGTAGGAGGTGGGTGCTTTCACTTTCAGAAAAACACTTTTTCAAGCAGTAGCGTTTTTCTTGACAATTCATACAACATTTACATTAATTTCTCTGTTAGATGCCATACAAACGTATGTTTTTTTTCTGTAACTACGGCAGATTTAATCAGTAAATTTTGCGAAACTCTGTCGTGGCAATTATATTTTCATGACGCGAAATCCAGTTGAAACCACGCTTTCATGCCAAGACATGAAATCTTTAAACATTTTTTTAAAGTTTAAAAGCAAACTTCAACATTTTGAACGAGTGAGGTGGAGCAGTGGTAAAATACTACACCCGCATTTGGAAGGTCACGGGTTCGATTCTTAGGACGGCTACCATGACTTAGGTTTTACCAGGATTTTCCGAATACACTCCATAGATAAATATGGCGCTATGTTTCTCCCCCCTCGCCCCCCCCCAAACTCCTAATTTTGATTATGTATTTGTGGTAAACTAATAAAATTTGTATACTTTTTTTCTTTTGTTGGGCTAACGTGATATTTGTTTTACTTTGGTGTACTGTAAGGTTTTTTCACATGTTTTTCCCCGTATCAAGCTAAAGACTGTAAATATTTGCATATTATACATATTGAAAGTTCTCTTCTATGTGATTTTTAATTGATGTTTATTACTTTGACTCTAATTTTAATTCTTTCTGTGTTAATTTTTATCAAAAGGAAAAAAAAATAATTTCGTTTCATCTTATTTGTAATGGTTTGTAGTGTAACTATTTATGTAATTTTTATTTCAAGTTTATGTGTTTTTAGGATAGATAATCTTGTGGTGGAATTTAATATTTGTTATACATCGATGCAAGTGTTAAAGTGTGAAATGAGTAAGCCTTAATTTCGCCACAAACAGACATAATAATAATAATTCTGGGAGTGTTCCTTAATGTAGGTCCTGGCTGATTCCTTCACCATTTCCTCAATCTGTAGTTTTCTTCTACCAAGGTCTTTCACTCTCCGCTCTCCGCGGTACTCTCGCACTTTCGTCCGTCGTCGCTGCACTCTCTCTTGTCCGTCGCGGTCGCCTTCATAGTTCACCGCAGGTCCTACTTCGCCAGGTGGCTGTCACGAAAACCTGCCAATTCTCCGNCGTCGCGGTCGCCTTCATAGTTCACCGCAGGTCCTACTTCGCCAGGTGGCTGTCACGAAAACCTGCCAATTCTCCGACTGAAGGGCTGTTTATACAGTAATCGTCCACAACCCAGAAACTTCTATACATGGTTGAATTCGCCAAGGGTAATGGGCCTGTGCTATTGAAAACTACACAGTTCGCGAACCACATTTCGACGGTACCTTGGAGATCCATTCGGGAACTTGTTCTTGCATAACTTGCCGAATGAGAGTTTACGATGATTCTCGTAAGTGAAGTAAGGTTGCCATCAGCCGTTTACCATTTTTGATTATCGAAGCCAGAAATGTTTCTGCAACGTTAAATTTAGCACTCTTGTAAATGCAAAAACACAACACTTTCGCAAAAAAAAAAAAAAAAAAAA